>OVAF01001293.1:0-23768 GCA_900406245.1 Odontarrhena argentea | reverse complement strand
ATTAGGAAAACCTGTTAGTCCTAAGTGGTTAGGATTAGATCTTGTTTTCCTACAGACTACTGCAAGTGCACTAGTGATTCTAGTATTTAGGGATCGAATCCATGAAGATCAAGTGCTACACTGTAAATCTTAAGACTTTGATTAAAATAAAACGATAATAAGAATGGTTTTCATGTACTAAGTGTGTCTAATCAACATGTAAAGGGTTCGACACTTCAAAACCACGGTATTTTGTTTAATCAGGTGGAGTTTTTTCTGGATCATGGTCCAACCAATATATTTGGGAATTTATTTTGTTAAAATGAGAATTCTCAAAACAATATAATTTTTGAATAAACAAAACAGTTAACGGAAATTAACCATCTGTTAAGTGAATTAACGGTTGGTCTAATTTGGCCTTGTCCATGCATGAGGTTAAAATGGAAAGTCAAAATGAAAAAAGTCATTATAATTGGTGATTTTATGAATCAAACCGATATTGATGTGCTTAAGAGCTTAGGATACCTTGCTAGTGGAGAAAAAGTTAAGGACTTTATGGATGACAGATTCTCCAATAACTGGCCAATAGTTCTGGTATAATGAGACATTCAAACCATCGGGGCCCGGAGCACGGCATGCGCCAATCGAGAATGCTAAAATTTTGATTTCAGTACGTACTCTCAACCTCTTCTGATAATGCGTCATCCATCTCTTTTATAACCTTAGGCAATATGTCTTGCATATAAAAGTATAAATCGCTTGTTGGGGGGGGGGGGACTTTTGAACAAAGTTTCACATTAATTAACTGCCACACTACCAAGATCAGGTTTAGTGAAACGCTCTTCATTTCTATCATCTAAAAGAGAGATAATGTGATTCCTAGAGTAACATTACTGGTTCGGTCCATTTAGAAAAACAAAGTTTAAATGAATTGATTTGGCTACCTATGTCGCCAAAGTGCACTTATATTTTCCGGTCACGTGCTTGAAAAAACTCAAGGATCCGGTTCACGATGCCGTGTGAGTGAGGACAAAACACGGGAAAGGTCACGTGGTGATTGCAGGGTCAGTAAATCAGTGGTCGGGCAACTTACGGAAAAATAACGCATAGACCATCAGACAGTGGTGGGGGGCAGGAGCCCGGTGTAGGGACAGGTGACCCACTGGTAGGGGCGGACGGGGCATTACAAAGTGGTATTAGAGCTAGGTTGTCAAACCGGTGTTGTCCCGGGAGGCTGTCTTGGGACTTAAGGGTTAAGGGCTGCTCTGAATATTAGCCGGAGGGTCAGAGATGATGAGATGTAGAATTTGGTGACGAATTCCCGTTAAGTGAGGGAGAATAGTAACATCCCTGGCCCGGCCCATTTAGAAACAGAGAGTTTAAATGAATTGATTTGGCTACTTATATCACCAAAATGCCCTTATCTTTTCCGGTCACATGCATGAAAGAACTTTAAGGTTCGATCCGCGGTGCTGTGAGAGAGAGGAAAAAACACGTGTGAGTGAGGACAAAACTCGGGAAAGATCACGTGGTGATTGCAGGGACAGTAAATCAGTGGTCGGGCAACTTACAAAAAAATAACGAACCGACCGTCGAACAGTGGTGGGACCCAGGAGTCCGGTGTAGGGGCGGTTGACCCACTGGTAGACCTAGGGGCGGTTAACCCACTGGTAGGGGCGGACGGGGCGTTACACCTAGCCCATCTATTCTTAGCACATCGATGGAAATACTTTGTATTTAGATCACCCTCTGTAAGCAAAGACAGTCTACTCTATTGTTTCCAATTATGTTCTTCGTCAAGGTAAACTTTGTTTCGATTAGCTTTGAGATTTGAGATTTGATCACCATAAGGTAACGCTTTTTGAAATTATGCCTCCAACTTTTTGTTGAGTTTATCTATTTGTTCACTAATTAGAACGATGGGTCTTCTTACTGCGAGAGTGCACAACAGTTTTTTAAATTGCCAGGGAGTCTTGTGTTACGATTCGCGTTCCAACAAGAATAGACAACAACTCTATTCTCTTGTCATTTGTTAACTGCGTATCAATGCCTAGTTGGCCTCTTTGAAGTAGTATAGTATTAACTTTTGAACATAAGCAATAATGGGCCGATGATCATAAGCGATGGGCTCAAGGAAAAGGGATTTTGATCCGGGAAACAAAGTAAGCCACACTGTATCGTTTCTTTCTAGCAAACACCTGTGTGAGTTGTGATTCATTTTGGTTCCTTTGAACTTCAAATTTGTAGGATCACATTGAGCAATCATGTTTCTAAAAGCATATATATAATTCTCTCTTAGGACGTTGGGGGGCCACCGTGTTTCTCTGTGAGGTCACAAATTGCATTGAAATCCCCTAATAGGAGCCAAGGGTCCGATTGACTTAAGGCCATTGTTAATAATTTACTCTATAGATGGTGACGTTGCGATTGGACCGAATGGCTATATACACAAAAGATATAAAAGGAGTTGACTATGTTATTGATGTAGAAGTCAACTATCCTAAAGTCAGAGTACATAACCCTTACATCAACAGAAATGTTAGAAAAAAAGATAACCACAGCTTAAACTTTGCGGCAGGATTACACACAAACACACAAATCCTAAATCAGTGATAACATGTAAAAAATTCACATTTTAGCATGTTTGTATTAGCCTTTTGAATAGTATACATTGCATTTAATATAGGTTTTTAGCATTTAGTCTTAGATTTTGTACATTTTGCTCATTTAGGCATTTAAGATTGCATATTTGCATTTTATATTGCATTTGCATGATTTAGGTATCAAATGAGGAAAAATGAGCTTAGAGGTGCAAAGAGGACAAGGGAAGAAAATTATAGAGGTCATATGAAGAGTTGGATTGAAGACATGAAGATTTTGAGGTTCCAAGCAAAAATCAACCGTAGGACTCGAACAAAGGAGTCTAAAGATGATGATGGATGAAGATCTTCCAAATGGAGTTTGGAGCTGAAATTTGATGAAAAGATATGGAATTGAAGCAGCTTTCCTTTGGAGTTGAAATCATCTCAGTCCAAGTTATGAAGAAGAAGTTACAAGGGGAACACTAAAGAGATGTCAAATTGGCTCGAAGATGAAGCAGCTGCAGAACAGCTTCCACCGGGCACAATACCGGCCTGATTAGGCCGGTATTTCCAAGCTCAAGAGGCATGATTTTGGCCAAGGAATTACCAGCCAAGATACCGGCTTGCTTGGCCGGTATTTACCCCAACTTCTGAACTAGTTTCAGACCCGGTTTAGCTAAACCGCGACCAATTTCCAAGTTCTGATTTAATTGTTTTGGTTTATTGAAAAACCAAGGGAAACCCCTATCTACACTATAAATTTCCAAGACCTAGATGTGTTGTCACATCAGATTGGCTATCTAAGAACTCACTTTTACTCTAGTTTGTATTTTGAGAAAATTGTAGTTTTTAAGCATTGTATGTTTGAGATTTGGTTATTGGTTTTGACATTCTTAATATTAAATCTGTCATTATGCTTAACCAAAACTCACTTGTTGTTGATCAAATTGACATGAGTGAGTACCACTAGTTGAGTATTGGGCTAGTAGTTTAGGGGGATTAGAGTAGAAATTAGTGATGGGCTTAGGCTTAAATATGAGTCTTTGAACTCATTTTGTTCTTAAAGCTAGACTTGGCTTAGCTACGCAAGGATTGGAGTCAAGGATTTCATGAGGTCCGAAAGGTGTTCGATGAAGTGCTCGAATTAGATTTTGTTTAGCTTCACTTCCTTAGCCATAGATATATGAAGTTATGGTGATTAGTGAACTTAATGAACTTGATCTACGAATTTCTTCTTAATTAGCTAACTCACAATGCGAAAGGTTAGTGAACTTAGTTAATTAAGATAGGGGATTAGTGCCACGAAAGTGGATTATGACCAAATTAGAATTTCATGTTCAAGGATAATGTCTTGTTAGACTTAAGTACCATTGATTAATGCTTTAACTTCCCGTCCCCCCTTCCCCCAAATCACTTGTTATGCCCAATACTCAATGCTTTCTCAATTTATCAACCTCATTTGATATTTGAGTTTGTTATTTGCATCTTTTTTAAGGTGTAATTAGTAGTTTAATCATTAGATTAGTAGTTATAAAGTTTCAAATCATCAAATTAAGGATTTGGTTATCTTAATTAAGATTCTCTATAGCTTATTGCGTTAACACCTTGTCCTAGTGGTTCGACGCCTAGACTATACTACGACAACTAGTTTGTCGCTAGTTTGGTTCAAGATTCTAAATTTTATTTCGATATTGGACCGATCAAAAGAGACAATGTCAATCAGTAGCGATTTTAGATAGTTACATACGAGATGTTTTTGTTTATACTAAAAACACAAAGTCAAGTTGATATTTTCCACAAATCTCCATGAGTCTTTGTACCGCCACAGGCTTTCTCAAGCCACGGATTTTCCTGGAGGCGTACTTCATTGAAGCGGTGGTGGTACCGGGCCTGCTGTGCCTCCGTTGTGAGTAGAGCTTGAAGATGAGGGTAAAGTTTTTACCCTAATACTCATGCAAGCGCACATATTCGCAGTCATCGTAAGGTTACTGATCCCACAGAGAGCAGTGGCACGCAGTAGCAAATAGAACTTCTTCATGTTAAGCAAAAAAAATATCTCGGATGAGATGATGGTCTGATTTGATCGATCTTGGTTGAGGTTTAACCGATTTAGTTGAGTAAGATTCTGAAAAATCAAAGGAAAAATAAACATTTAGTAAATCAAGAATTAAAAGCGTTAGGGCATTCAGGAATGTAACAGAGATCACAGTTTATACTCTTCAGGTTCAGGTAAACATATCCAATCTTGTAAAATCATCTTACGAACTTGAAATCACGAAATACTAGCCGTCCTTTGCGAGGCTCAGACTAGTTTAGCAAGTTAAAATCCCAGGTTAATATTTAAAAGCTATTCACGCCCTGATCTTCTACTCACTAAGCATTAAAATCAAGAAATCAGTTGTTACCATGAGCATGGTGCCTTAGGGTTTTCAAAATCAATGTTCAGGTTAAACATACTCTAATGGTTTCTTAGCCGCAATTTAATTCTAGATATGAATGAAGAACTGATAAGAAAGAAAGTGATAACTAGTCATGTATAGTTCTTGAAACCTATTTGTCAAACTATGAATCTCTCTAGAATTCCCTAGCCCTAACAAGAGAACTACTCAGCCATCGCAAAGATAAACATGAAAGCAATCATATAAATCAATAAAAGGGTTCAAGAGACTTCTCCAAATACAGGGATGAGAGTATTTCCCTTACAACAATTGCTAGAATAGAAACTCAAAAAGATGAAGAACAACGTAAGCAAGAAAACTGATAAGCTGATTCCCCTTGAAGCTTTTTGAATTTGTGTGTCGCGTCTTTGGTCGTGGCTTCTCTTTTATAAGAATTTCCCAAAATCTTCAAGGAAAAGGAAATCTTCAGGTTCGACATTATATTCTTCGGGTTCGATCGATCCGTGCAAGGTTCGATCGATCCTTGGGTGAATATTTCTTTTTGTACGAATCTGAATATCTTCTAAGTATCTTGGATGAATGTGGATGTGTCTGGAAGCTTCTAGATGATTATTTTTTCCTTAACCCCGAATCATTATGCATTGAGTCTTGGGCTTCAGGAAATGTCTTGGGCTTCAGGTGGACCTCTCTTCAGGAAATAGACCATAACAACTTTGATCGATATTGGGCCGATTGTGATGATCTTGGATCCATTAGAAAGCTGATTCACGTGGCTTCATTTTCCTATAATCTTAGCTATATCCAGATTGCACATCTTCACCAAATGAACTTGCTTTCCAAATGCTAAAATGCTGATTTCACCGAAAAATCTTGATAAATGACACGGAAAAACCTAATTTCACAGAAACACTTTGAAAACAAAAAAAATGGTTAAATTACCATTTTCTTAAGAGTTTCGTTACGAAAAACACTAAAAATAGATAGCTACAAACGGTAAAATATGACCCTTATCACTTGAATAGTCGCCATTGGATTCAATATGTTCAAGGTGTTTACGCTTTAGCTGCTTGGTATCATAGAGATTCTGCAGCGAGATAATCATCATAAGGATTACCATAAGCGATAGCTTTCCCATTGTTATGACCAACATCAATAACAGGAGAGGGAGAGTTCAAAGCAGGCGATATGTATGTTTCGTAAACAGCCATTAGAATGATTGGGGGTAATACTCTGACATGTAGAGAAATAAAGTCAAATATGGATTTGTGACTTACCGGACCGACTAACTGAAGCCGAGAGTTAGACGGTAGGGAAGGAACAAGTGGTGTGGTAGCACCAGGCACTATCATCGGGTGTGCCTTATGGGGAACCAACTCAGTACTGATGCAGTGATTAGGATCGTCGTCTCCATCCATGGCGTGGTTAAGATCAATAATTTCTAGGCGATCACATTCAAATATGTCATGACAAAGTTATAGGCAATGGAAGCAATAATTGTGAAGCCTCTCATACCTGAATGAAACCGGAATATCAACGGAACATTTGAAGCGGTATAGACGAGAGAAGACAAGAGGTTCATGAATAGGCCAGTTAACACAGACCCTAGCATAATCACGAGTAATGGTAACATCGAGATTATAGTCCTTTTCAACAACCTCTCCAAGTGTATCCGCTATGAAGTCGATAATCGAGTAGTTGTAGAATTGAAGTGGAACATCGCGGATTTGATCCAAAATAGGACATGGTCAGGATAACCGGGGGGTAAATTCTCCTCCAAGGCCTTATAGAGACCATCCAATCGTTAAAACTCCATGTAACTCACTGAATCATAAGATCCATCGCTTCACGATTAGGAAACATGAACTACGCGTGACTCTGGAATTAAACGGACAGCCACCCGATCATCCATGCCCCATAGGCGTGGAAGAAAAAGGATCATGGGGCGTATGTTTTGTCTCCGAAGATTAACAGGCCGCACAATCAAACTAAGCTGAGTAGCCTGAACGACTTCAAAGAGAAGAATATCAGGAATTGCAAATTCCTTACCATTATTGGGACCCATTTGCAATGCACACAAACGTTTAAAGAAGTCAATAAGAGGCAAGCACTTCATGAAAAACCGTTTGAAGAAGAGGAGAGAGTGAAACTAGAGTGAAAGGGTGGGATATATAATTTCGGGAAATGTCGGTTGGGGGAAGTTACAGATCGGTTGAAGAGATTGAAAATTGTCTAACCGGCTTAACTGTCGGTAATGGCCCATATGGTGGGAAAAAAGACTACCAAGAGAGATGGTGGCGGTTGCAGTGAACCGATGGTGGTGAAAGACTGTAAAAACTCGTCGGAAAAGAACTAGAGGGGTAACAAAAGCGACATAAAAACGAGAGAATCTGAAAGCTTGTAGAAATTAAATAAAATTTGAATTAAAAAAAAAAATTATAACACAAACTCTAGTGAAATATTGTTAGTGGGGTGTTTATATTAATTTATTAATATTACACGTAATTCTTCACCGTCTTTGATAGGATTTAATTAATAGTAGAAATGTTCAAATTTCTTCTTTTTTGTCTTTACCATTTCTCATTAAATTACAATCCCAGTACTAACTTCAGATATTAGTAACTATAATGTCGGAATATCTTCTCCGTAAAAGGCTTAGACCATGTCTACTCAAGAAGCCCCTTAACATGCCTAGGCATTTGAGTACTCGGTTTGGGTTCGGGTTGGTACCATTCGGGTTCAAGTCTTCTTGGTCAAGAAAATTTGTAACTCTTCAGATAATTTTAGTTTTCGGTTCTCGTTTAGGTCGGTATCATTCGGGTTTAAATCGGTTCAGACATATTTTTTTTTAAGAACCGCAAAATAACCGAAAAAGAATTACCTGAATCCTTAAATATAGTACATGTTCAGATTTTTCGTATAACCCGATATAATAGAAGTATGAGTATATTCTATGAAATTCTAATTAAACTTCTCAATTAATTCTTTTAATAAAATCGTTTAGGAGATGTATCATATTTCAAACTTAGATATTTATTTGGAATTGTGATGGCGAGATTATTGAGCAAATAAAACTGTGGTTGGGTGATCAGAAACGATTGTGGATAGAAAGAGGGCAACAAATCTAACCCCTCAAAAAGTAGGATTATAATGGCGGTTTGTTGCCCTGACACACTGCGCCTAATCTTCCAGAGGCTCAGCGTTCCCGATCTGGCTCGTGCGTGCTGCGTTTGCAAAGTCTGGAATTGTGTGGGTAAAGACGACGATTTGGTGGTTGCGGCTTTCTCGGCGCCCTGGCGGATCACGGAACTTGTGGGGAGGCCTGCCTCTGGTGCCTTCTGGAGAGACAACGGAATCTGGAAGTTCGCTATCTCTCATCGGATTTCTCGTGGAGATAGTGTCACCAGCCTCGCCGTCAAGTACTCCGTACAGGTTCGTGTTGAATTCTCATTCATATGCTTCTTTGGCTGTGTAGATCATCCAGATCAAGATTCTTAATCCTTATACGATTTAGGTTATGGACATAAAACGGCTAAACAATATGATGAGCGACCATGGAATTTACTCAAGAGACAGGCTTCTTATCCCGATAAGCAATCCTGAAATTCTTGCAAATTCCACTTGCTACATAGAGCTAGACAAACATGCCAAAAGAGAAGTTGCTGTGCTTTACCTTGAAGGTCGCCCCAAGAGGGAACAACCTCCCATTAATCAGCCCTCCACCTTATCACCCCATGGAAAGCAAAGGCTTATTGATTCTCTCAAGAGAAGCATGCAGGTCGATGATGCAACCGCTCTCTACTACTTGGCTATTGCTGAAGGGGATCCCAGATCTGCATTCTCCGAGTTCTCCGCTGATATCAGCTGGGAGAGGCAGGCCGGTCTCAACTAGGCTTGGCAAATGACTCTTTATATGCTTCTGCAGTTAAGCTTATGGATGGCTTATATTATCCACAAGGTACCATCCTGTACTTAATTGGGTGTGTTACATGGATATAATCAAGTTTGATATATAAGAGATATATTTGGTGATTTCAGGTTCAGGATATCGACACTAATGCTAAACCCCGAGATGTTTTATGTCCAGTTATGTTCTTGCAAACTCTTCTCTTCATGCTTCTTGTTGTTCATTTGATGGTTTGGTGACTGAGATTGACACCAAACCTCAAGTGCAGATATAGGGTGTTGAAATATTTGTCTTCGATAATGAATATACATTGAACTCTGTCACCATAAGTATATATACATACAGTTTAAACCTTGTTATTAAGTGCAATATAAAGGAATCAAGGAGTAACCATTTCACTCTTTACTTCGATAAAGCAATTACTAACCGTAAAGAGATTATATAATAATGTATACTTATGTCTTTGTGTATATCATCAGCAATTTACCTTTTGCTGATTATCTTCTTTCTTGGTGTGTCTTTAGTTCACACTTTTGGTTATTAGTCTGCTAGTTGAACAAACAAAATTTGTATGATCAGACATGAGCAAACACGGCCAGATGGGGCTTTGATTTATATATTACTAGTTTAGGACTAGCATAATTACGCGGGTATAACTATGCGGGTTAATAACTAAAATTTAAAATTTGTTAATGTAAATATATTAGATTTTAAAACTAACATTCCGTATAACTTCTATATTTGTGATTATATTTTAAATTACAACCCGTATAAATATATTTTAATCTTATTCACTACATTGAAAATAACAAATCATATCTTATTTAAATTTCGAAATTGTCAACCCGTATAGCTTTTATATGTATGATTAGATTATAAATTACTACTCGTACAAATATTTTAATCTTATTTAATATAATGTCTAATATAATGTCCTATTTACTGTCTATAAAATAAGAAATCCTATATTATTTGATTCGAAAATTGAAAAACCTTTTTACATGCATGATAAGATTTTAAATTATGATCCATACAAATATTTTAATCTTATTATTTTAATCCAAGAAGCTCCCCATGTGCCCCTATGCTACCACGGTGTCCCCAATGGGAGCCCCACCTCCAGGATGGTGGAAATGTAATTTTGATGCAACATATAATATCACTCAAGCTATAACTGGAGTTGGGTGGATTATTAGAGATGCTACGGGACATCATATCATATCGGGTGTTGTACAACTTCAACCAATGCACTCTGCACTTCAGGCCGAAGCTAGTGCTTTTCTATATGTCTTACAACAGGTTTGGATGTATGGCTGGCGGTACATCTGGTTTGAATCGGACAATCTCGAACTAACAACCTTGATTAACTCCGGCAAAGATCATTCGGAGATTGGACCGTTACTGCAAGATATTCATTTTTGGACAGCAAAGTTGCCGCTATGTTCTTTGGGTCAGGTTAATCGGGAAAGAAACACAGCTGCTGATGTCTTAAGTAAAAAAGCGACATCCATTTCTACTTCTTCTGTTATTTTCAATGTACCTCCTCCTTATTTAATTAACTTCTTGTATGCACCATATACAGTTTGATTTAATATAATAGTTGTTCAAAAAAACTATATATATATATATCATATCTTATTCACTTCCTACAAATTAACAAATAATATCTTATTTAGATTTTGTAAATGAGTAACTGTATAATTTTAATGTGTGTGATCAAGAGAAAAGTTCACATCTACCCATTTTTCCATACCCATAACCATTTTTACCCAGCTTCCTCCATTTTAACCACATATACCCAGCCAAAAAAATCAAAAGTCTAAAATACCCTTGTCTCTTGTTCGTTCGTCGTTTCAGCGCTTTCTCTTGTTCGTTCGTTCTCTTGATCGGAAAATCTGATTCCGATCTTGACGTGGTTCCGATCGGAAATTCTTATAGCCACCGTGCCTCCGAAACAGCGTTCTGATGATGGGCGTGGTTCTATTGTATCGATTTGGACCCTCTTCTGTGGGAATTTGTGTGAAATTTTAAGGTTTTGTAGAATTTTTTGGAACCAAGAGGAAGAAAAGTTAGATTCATGCTTGTGTTATCGTGTATCAAGCTTCTCTCAGATACTGATAATTTAATTCTAGTGTTTTAGCGATTTTTTAATGCAAATTTGCAAGTAGATTTAGGATTTGTTGTGTTGTGTTGCATTGGTTAATTGGGAGTGGCTGTTTGATAATTACAGATTTTGATGGATCTATTGTCTTTGGAGAGAGATGAGCTGATGTTGTGTGGTTAAAAGTTTAATGCCTGTGATAAGAATTGAACAAGGACTCTGTGATTTCTCTGGGTTTCAAGATTTGTTTGGTGTAGGGCAAGTGGTTGATTTCGATACAGCAGAGAGTGGAGCACCTTTGAGTAGTTTCAATCTGAAGAACTTTAAGGCTCAACAACAACAAGGTAGGTACCTAATTTAATGTCCCTTTTTGTTTAGGAATTTGTTTGATTGGTGCTTTTTCTTGACTATAATCTGTAAACCAAAGTAGCAGAAGTGGCTATAAGATGACTATAAAAGGCTTTTAGTTGAGAATCTATTGTTTGGTTGGTACTTTAAGGCGTCTATAATGTTGCTATAATCCGGCTATAAGCCTGCTATAGCAGAATGGACATATATGATTTCAATTTCGGATTACTTGTTGATTAATTACTTGCTTTGTTATTGCTTTGTTAACTTCATAATGTTTTGTTATTACTGACACACTAACCTTTTGATAAAACACATGCACAACATTGATAAAAACAAAACACAAAACAAGAGACATGCACAACATCAAACAAAAATCCCTTTTGACTTCATTACACACTAACCTTTTGACTTCATTACACTTCACCAACAACCCCACTATATATAGCCATCGACACACACATCTCCTCTTCACACACATCTTCTTCTTCTTCTTCTTCACACTCTCCTCTTCTTCACCATCTAAAATTCTAAATAACTCTTTAGTGTCTAAAATCAATAACCACTCATCCAAGGCATTCTTTCTTTCTCATCCTTCTCAAGTAATGGTTTTGAATTCTTCACAACTAAAAAACTTGATGGGGGTGAGAAAGAGAGAATGTTTTGGATAGTTTGTTACAATGGAGAAATTCAATAAAGATGGATATAAGATGGCTATAAGATAGCTATAAGCCTTAGAAGTGGATATAAGATTACGGTTACAAAAACCAAAGTAGCAGAAGTGGATATAAGATGGCTATAAGCCTTAGAAATGCCTTTTTGGTATTTGGAGTCTGTAATATGGTGTCAATTGTGTCTATATTCAATTTATATTCAATCATATCTTATTTTAAATTATCAGGTTGATAGGATCGAGGACACTGGAATCTACATTTTGAAGATCATAGAATGCTACTCTATGAATATTTATGATCTGGTGAAGCTCTCAGAAGAAAAATTTGAGGATCTTAGAACCAAGATAGCTGCGGATATATTTGCAGAATTGTTTGATACCTAGGTTTATGTATTGCTCTTATCTGGGTTAGAATACATTGAATAATGGCCTTATAAGCCCATTTCGGACTCCTTAGAAGTACTTTATGATGTTATATTAATGGTTAAAAATTGAATATAAGCCTCTTATATGTTGCTTAGAGTCACCTTATAATGATATAGTAACAGTTTAAAATTTTAGTTTTAGCCCCTTAATGATTCCTAATATTAATAGGCAAAAATATGTAATATAAGCATCTTATATGTTGCTATAAGCCTTGTCTTAGAACTAATTTATAATAATTATTTAACTGATTAAAAACTTGAATATAAGGCTCTTATATGTTACTTAGAGTTGCCTTATAATGCATTTTTTATTTTCTCGGGCCTTATAAGCTAATACATTTGGGCCAAGTAAAGCCCTAATTTTGTTTCTTCTTTCCCTTTCTCCTCCGATATCTCTTTTCTTCCGATCTACCCTTCTCCTCCGATATCCTCTTTTCTTCCGAACTCCCCTTCTCCTCCGATATCCTCTACTCTTCTGATCTCCTCTTCTGATGGATGATTTTGAGGATTCAATGATTTTACATCTTCCTCCTCTAATCTACGATCCTGGTTCTGAACCAGATGAATCGAAGATAGTTCAACACCATTCGCATTTGAACTATGTTAAATTGGTTGAAAAAGAACTACGTCAAGAGTTGTTTGCAAAATTAGAACAATATTTCCTTAACCCTATTATTCAAATCGGTAGAAGACCAGCAATCAACTTCTCTGCAAAACTTTTTCACTTCATGATGCAAAGAAGAATCGAGACGGCTGGCGAAGATCTGTGGTTCAGATTTGGATGTCAACCAATGCGCTTTTCGGCTCGAGAGTTCTTTCTCATCACAGGTATTTTCTGTCTTTGGAACTTCTTAGAAATTCTTAGAAATTCTAATGCGTGTCTTAGAAATTCTTAGAAATGTCTGTCTTAGAAACAAACAAACAGAGAAACAGAAGAAAAGGGAATGTAATGTGCTCATTAGATGCTTAGAAGGGTGCTAACTTTATTTTCCATTGTTCACAGGTATTCCTTTTGAGAAAAAGCAGACAGAGGCACAAAGGAAGGGGAAGAATGTAGTTGGAGATCCATATGATTGGACAAAGGGAGGAAAAGTTACTGTCCCTTCTCTTTTTGACAGATTGAAGAAATTAAAGCTTTCCACTATAGCTGATAATGAGAAGGAGAAAGAGATGCTTTGTCTTGGTGCAGTGATACTCACAGAAGCAATTTTAATTGCTTCCACTACAAGAAATTTGGCCTTTGATAGCATATTAGGATAGCACGAATTTCATAACTGCTATGAATGATTGAAACTGAGTATTCGGTAACTTACGATAGCATTTTATACATGCTATTCAATAAAGTTCCATAAGCGGGAACTCATTTTGCCTTTTGGAGCCTATTTTTTTGGTATAACCGGGAACACTTAGCCAAAAACATAAAGTGATCCGCCTTTTTCCCTTGAACAATATATAAGAAACAAAAAAAAAAAAAAGCCTAAAAAAAAAAACACACAAATCAATCGAAACCCTTTTTTTCTCTTCTTCTCCTCTCTGGTGGCTTCGCGATACTCATCTTCTTCTCAGATTGCTGTCAGATTACTCGAAACCCTTTTTTTCCTTCCGAATTTGGCTTATCAGACTCACAACCAGAATGCAGAAACCCTAAGTCCCGAAATCCCTAGGTAAGCCCTCAAACCAAATCAATTTTTGCTCATAGTTCACCGATTAATCTCTCTGTTTCTCGTTCATCGTCGATTCTCTCTTCAATTGCAAAACCTCTGAACCCTAGTTTTGCAAATTATAAGGATTCTGGGCTCTAGGATTTTATTCGATTACATTCAGATGAAATTGATGTTGTAGAAGATTGATTTTGCTATGTTCTTAAAGGAACCTTTAACCCCTACTTGTGTTGCTTTTGCATTGTACCATGGTTGCAAGGATTCCACTAATATTTACAGTATATGTAGGTTCTAACTTGTGCCTGGAAGCTGCTTAATGTCGTCTCATTATAGTTACAGTCGTTTGAAGGTATCTCAGTTTTGTAATTCTCTTATGAACCTATTTGTTTGGCTTCGGTTTCCATTGTTAATGTGACCAATATTTGACAAGGTTTGAATTCAAGTTAAGGGAAGCTCTTAATCTGTTCGATATAGAGGTATGCTACGCATTCAAAACTTTGCATTCTACAAATATAGTTTTAAAATACTTCTGATTTTAAATGCTTCTGATTGTGAAACTTTTTTGGTTTCTCATTTGCAGGTGTAGCACATAATCACAACATCAATTTTATACAGGTTAGTATTATGTATAGAGTTGTGTGTATTCCTGAGTTTGACTTCTTTATTTTTCTTTTTGTGAATGAATGTGTTATTCTTTTGTGTCTCTGAGACTGTTGCTTGAAATGTTGTGTGTATAACTTGTTTATTTAATTAAGGTTAGTTCATAAAATGCAAGACAAGGGATGGGTGCACCTATGCAGGTATTTGATGTTAATGTATAGGAGTAGTAATTAGTAAGGGGTTTGGTATTTTAAGATGTTTTCTTTCTGTTTTCTTTTCATTATACCTCATAACAGAGCTGATCCGGCTTATGAGAAAGGGGCTTGGATTTTTGTTCAGAATGTGGCTTCGTCTTTAGGGGAGAATGAGTTAATCATATGCCCATGCATTGACTGCCGTAACGTAGATCGTCATACATGTAGTGAAGTTGTTGATCATCTAGTAAGAAGGGGCATGGATGAATCTTACAAGAAGAGAAGTGATTGGTACCATCATGGAGAGTTGAATCAGATTGCTGAAGGTGTAAACAATTTAAATCAGTGGAACAGAGAGATTTATTCTATATATGAAGCTGCTGAGCTTTTGGATGAAGAGTTGGCCAGAAAGTGTGAGATTGCTGAGGGTGAAGACAAGAAGGAAGATGAGTTCCTTGCAAAGATAGCTGATGCTGAAACACCACTATATCCAAGGTGTGTGAACCATAGCAAGTTATCTGCTATTGTGTCACTTTATCGTCTGAAGACACAAAATGGGTGGTCTGACAAAAGCTTCGACGAGCTGCTTGAGACATTGCCAAAGATGTTGCCTGATGGTAATGTTTTGCATACATCGTTAAGTGATGTGAAGAAGTTTCTGAAGTCATTTGGTATGGGTTATCAGAAAATTCACGCTTGTGTGAACGATTGTTGCCTCTTCAGAAAGAAGTTTAAGAAGATGGAGAAATGTCCAAAGTGTGATGCCTCAAGGTGGAAGATTAATAGTGAAACAGGTGAAGTGAAGAAGGGTGTACCACAAAAAGTACTCAGGTACTTTCCAATAATCCCTCGTCTCAAAAGGATGTTTAGGTCAGAGGAAATAGCTAAGGAATTGAGATGGCATTTTACCAACAAGAGTGTTGATGGTAAAATCCGCCACCCTGTGGATTCAGTGACATGGGAGCAGATTGATGACAAGTATCCTTCTTTTGCTTCTGAAGAGAGGAACATGCGGCTTGGGCTTTCGACAGATGGGTTCAATCCGTTCGATATGAAGAACAGTAATTACAGTTGTTGGCCTGTTTTGTTAGTGAACTACAATATGCCTCCTCACCTCTGTATGAAGAAGGAAAACATTATGTTGTCTTTGTTGATTCCTGGTCCGCAACAACCCGGGAATGACATTGATGTGTATCTGGCACCACTTATAGAAGATCTTCAACATCTGTGGGACAAGGGAGAGGTAACATACGATGCTTTTAGTAAAACCACTTTCACACTGAAGGCAGTATTGTTGTGGACGATTAATGATTTCCCTGCTTACGGAAATCTTGCTGGGTGTAAAGTGAAGGGTAAGATGGCTTGTCCTTTATGTGGGAAAGGAACAGATAGTATGTGGTTGACTAATAGCAGAAAGCATGTGTATATGTCTCACAGAAAGGGTTTGGCACCAACTCATGTTTATCGGGGGAAAAAAGCTTGGTTCGATGGAAAAGTTGAGCATGGGAGAAGAGGGCGAATACTAACGGGATATGATATCTCTCAGGTTCTGAAGAATTACAAGAATGACTTTGGAAAAAATAAAGAACCTGTGAGAAAGAGAAAAAGGACAGAGTCTGTTCATCAGTCACTATCTGATAGTGAAGATGTACAAAGTGAATCAGAGGATGACGAAGAAGAAGTAGATGAGGAAGAATTATCAAGATGGAAAAAGAGGTCAATTTTTTTCAAGTTACCTTACTGGGAGGTAAGTTTGTATTCTTATATTACTGTGTTCTTTACTTGTTTATTTGTTACTAATTTATCTTTGTTTTTGTTCAGGAATTGCCGGTTAGGCATAATCTAGATGTAATGCATGTGGAGAAAAATGTGGCTGCTAGCATTGTGTCTACGTTATTACACTGTGGGAAATCCAAGGATGGACTCAATGCCAGAAAGGATCTACAGGCTCTCGGTATTCGAAAGGATCTACATCCCTGCACCCGAGGAAAAAGAACCTATCTTCCTGCAGCACCTTGGTCTCTGTCCAAGTCAGAGAAGAAAATTTTTTGCAAGCGACTTTCTGATTTCAAAGGACCAGATGGCTACTGCTCTAATATATCAAGGGGTGTTTCAGTAGAAGATTGTAAGGTCTCAGGGCTCAAGTCACACGACTATCACGTGTTAATGCAACAGCTTCTCCCGGTTGCACTCAGAGGTTTGTTACCTAAAGGTCCCAGGCTTGCAATTTCGCGCTTAAGTGCATTCTTTAACCATTTGTGTCAACGAGTCATCGATAGAGAGCATATTATAAAATTGGAGAGTGAAGTTGTAGAAACTCTGTGCATGTTCGAGAGATTCTTTCCTCCGACCTTTTTTGATATCATGGTCCATTTGATAATCCATCTTGGAAGGGAAGCAAGACTAGGGGGACCTGTCCATTTTAGATGGATGTACCCTATTGAAAGGTATATTCATGCCCTTTTCTTTTTATATGCCATTGTAGTTCGCTATGCGGCTATTAAGAATATTTATTACTTACTCTGTGCAGGTATATGAAAATCTTAAAAGATTTTGTTCGAAATCCAGCTAGACCAGAGGGTTGCATTGCTGAGTCTTACCTCGCTGAGGAGTGCATGCAGTTCTGCAGTGAGTTTCTAAAGAAGTCAACAAGTGTGGAGGAAAAACCAGACAGAAATATGGAGTATGAGAGTAGTTCCATATTAGAGGGTCGGCCTATATCTGTAGCGAGTAGCTTGGAACTTTCTGAAATGGAGAAAAGAATAGCACACCTTGCTGTTATTCAAAACACAGCTGTGGTGGATCCGTTTGTGGAGTAAGTTGATTACTTGAAACATCTTCTCATCTCAATCTGATTTTAATGCTTATTACTGAATTGAATTTGAATGTTAAAACCTCTAGGATGCACCTAGAACATCTGCAAGACACAGATTCAAGATGTAGACGTGATGCAACACTGTTATGGAATAAGCATACTCGTAATTTTGCGACTTGGCTAAAAGAAAAGGCAAGTTACTATTACTGCTTTACTGAGTTCAATTATTTTAGTATGATTAAGCTGTAATTAATGTGTACTTATATGTTTGTAGATACCTCTTGGCTCAGAAGAACATGAAGAAACGCTTAAGTGGTTGGCATATGGTCCTAGAAGTAGTGCTAGGTCTTACACTGGGTATATAGTGAATGGTCAGAGATTTCACACAGCAGCAGTTCATAGACAAACTCAGAATAGTGGAGTTTTGTATGAGGCTACAGCCATGTGCAGAGCAAGTGCAAGAGACAATTCACAAGTGGCAGATTGGGTATCATATTATGGGAGGGTCATCGACATTATCTTGTTGGATTACAACGTCTTTTATGTCCCTTTGTTCCGGTGTCAGTGGGCTGTTAGAGGTAATGGAGTAAAGGAAGAAGACGGTTTCACTTTGGTTAATCTGAACCAAAGCCAAGTGTCATTTCAGAGTGATCCATATATATTAGCCTCTCAAGCCAAGCAAATTTTCTACTCTAGTGAAGATGATTCCTCTAGTTGGCATGTCGTTCTTAAAGGTCCTTCGAGAAGATACAGTGAGGAAAAGGAAGAAGAAGTGAATGTGGATGTTCTGCAACGAGCTTGGAGTGGTGAAATGGATTCTGAAGACATGTTTGAGGAAGCTCTAAATGCTAGAACTGACTGTGAAGGCATTTATGTGTAGTTTAATGGTGTCATGATAGGATTTGAGTTTTCCTTTTGTTTTCATGTTTGTTGTAAGACTGGTTTGGTGTGGTGTGATTTTTTTTTTTTTTTTTGGCAATTTATCCACTTTGATTTACTACTCTGGGTTGTCTGTTCACTTGTGTTGAATGAATATTTTATGAAAATGAGAAGCTAACTCTTCTTATGTTGTCTGTTTCAGGTAAATTGAAATGGGTCGTGCAAAGAAGGGTAGAGGAAAGAGACAAAGAGAATCATATCCTCCTCCAGATCAGCAACCAAATGCTAAAGAGAATCAAGAATCATCTCCTCCTCCAAAAGAACAACCAAGTGCGACAGAGAATCCTTTAGAAGAAGATCAGCATTTGGAAGAAGCTCAGGGTATAAGGAATTCTACCACTGAAATGTCTGACAAAGTAGTGAATGATGTAAATGAGGAAGAGCCTGAAGGTGAGAAACAGCCTGAAGGTGAGAAACAACCTGAAGGTGAGCATGTGGAAGAGCCTGAAGATGAGAATGAGGAAGAGCCTGAAGGTCACGATCGTGTAGTTGAACCCACGCGTAAGAGACAGCGAGGACCAACAAAGATGAAAGACATAGCCAAGGATCCAAATAGCAGAGTACGAGTAGAATTTACTACCATGGGAGAACCTTGTGGTGCTGGATCTGTTAAATTGTCATCGTATCTAGGTCCATTGGTACGAGAACACGTTCCTGTCACAGTTGAACGTTGGACAAAAATCGATGAAGACATCAAGACAGTTCTCTGGAAATCAATCCAGGTAACAGTTTATTTACATTCACACATGAAAATTATTTAAGAAATTAACCAGTTTCTCTAATATTTGCAGGCAAGGTTTGAACTGCAAGAAGGATATCAAAAGACTGTAGTGTTTAAGCAGATGGGATGTTTGTGGAGGGCATCTAAGTCACGCCTAGTTAAGTCGATTCGTGATTGTACGACTAACCAAGAGAGGATGAGACTACGACCTAAGAATGTTAAGCCAGTAGATTGGCGTAGATTTGTCAAGCTCAAAACTAGCCAAGCATTCAAGGTATTAAGTTTTAGTTAAATAACTTAATTAATAAGATAGAAAACTACATTTTAACAATCTGTTGTTAGGATCTGAGCGATAGCTATAAGGAAAGAAGGCGCAAACAGATTCCACACACTTGCAGTCGCAAAGGAATGGTTAGATTAAGTGAAGAAATGGTAAGCATAGTACAATTATGTTGTTCTTTTTATCAGGCAGACAACTTTAAAATGCATATTCTTTTGACTGATATCTTTATTTTCATTTTAGAAAAAGGAATGTTCAGACCCGTCTGCTGTGTCAAGGGTAAAGGTTTGGGTCAAGTCGCGTACGAAAAAAGATGGTACACCAGTGAATACTAATGCAGCTGAAAAATTTGTGAGTACTAAGATTTTCTTTTAGTGATTTTGGTTTTCCTCTTACATATACCATTTCACTTTGCAACTGATATTGTTAATGATTTGCAGAAAATGGCAGCAGAATTTGTTAATTCAGATGATCCATCAATTGCAACGAATGAAGGACAAGATACACTAAGCCAACTGTTAGGACCTGAGAATCCGGGTCGAATGAGGGCAATGGGGAGAAACATGAGTAAAACAAAGTTAGCTTGTTTCCAGGTAAACCAAAAGTGTATGGCTGAAATGAAAGAGAATCAATTTCTACTCCAGCAAAAGGTGAATGAGTTACAAGATGAAATTGCCAAAATAAAGTACCAGGTTAGACACTTATCTGTTTGTACATTAAGCTGCTAATTTGAATGAATACATAACATTTGAGTATTGTCTTATGTAATATAACAGAGACAGGAGCCTGAAATTGGTGAAAACTCAGCTCCAAGAGTAAGTTATTTATATAAGATTCCGGATTTTGTCTTACTTTTTACAGGCTAACATTTATTTTCTAACTGTTAGAGTGTGAACAAAAAATTACAATCCAAGTGTATCTTGGTTGATTGGGCTGCTGCTGATACGGATGTTGCTGAGGGTCGTATTATCTCTTCTGATCCTGATGACTTAGTTAATGACAGCCGCTTAGGCCCTATGGATGTTAAAGTCTTGGTTGATGCTGCCATTGTACCAACAGCATTCCTTTGGAGACCTGCAAGTAATATGTACACAATTGAGGAGGCTATTGGAAGCATGATTGCATGGCCTGCCTCTAAATGTGTTGACCTAGAAAAAGAGCTTCAACCAGCAGACATTACACCTGTGGTAAAGGTTATAATTTTGAGTCATAGTAATCAGCTTAGTCCATGATTCCAATATTGTTGTCTTAATGTGTTTGACAGGGCCCCAGACAAAATTCTTTGAACAAATGCAAATTACTGAATTTGTCTACAGAAGATGAAGTTGTCGCTGAAGGACGTTGGCACAGTCGAGATCCAAAAGCACTGGTTAATGGGCTTCCACTCGGACCTAATGCAGTTAAAGTGTTTGTTGATGTAATACATGAACCTGATACCTTTTTATGGAGGCCTACCATGGAAATGTCACACCTTGAGGACTGCTTAATGTCCTTTATTGTATGGCCTATCAGCAAAGTTGTTTTTGAAGACAGCACAGATGCAACAGGAGGAGGAAAATCTCCTATCCAGACTAATGCATCAAGTGATCATGCAGCAGGAGGAAAATCAGCATCAGCAGCCACTAACTCTGCAGCAACAGGTTCTAAAGCTCGTATTGAGACTTCAACTAGAGTTACAAAACCTGCCGCACCAATTTCAAAGTCTACTGCTGAGAAGTCTCCAGCAACACATCCAAATTCTACTGATAGGGAAACTCAACTACCTTCACAGCCTCTTCTTCGAAGATCTCCGGTAAAGTATTTGGATATGCATGTTATTAAGTTGACTCTGAATATTATTCTGTATGAATTAGTTGATTATAACTTTATGAACATGACAGCGTAAAAAAGGAGTTGGAGATATCATGGCAAATCAGAAGTGCAAGTTAATGGACATTAGCGAAAGGAAGCGTGTTGTTGCTGAAGGACGTGTGCATTCAACTGATCCAGAGCAAGTGGTCCACTTTGTTCGCTTGGGGCCTAATGGAGTTAGAGTTTGGGTTGATAAAGTAAAGATAGATGATGCAGCAGTTTGGAGGCAATCAGATGAAATCCAGTACATGAGAGATGCACTTGGTTCATCTATTGCATGGCCAACTGATAAATTGGTCTTCTACTGAAAATTAGAAGCTGTGGTAAGGGTTATTATTAATGTGGTGTGGTGTCTCTAATTTGGCTTTACATTTTCTTTGTTATTACAAAACTGATGCAAGACTGTTGATTGTTTGCAGGGAATGAAGCAACTTTGGTCCAGGTTAGCTAGTTTTAGATAGTGTAAGACTAGACTACCTAATGAAATTATGACTTGGTGTTTTGTATTTTGGATTCAGACTTATGTTTAATGAGTCTCTAGACTTGTGTTGAATGATCTTTCCTTAGACTTGTGTTATGTATGTTGGATTGGATTCCTACTTAAGTTATGAAAGACTTATTTCTAAGTTACAGGTTATGATTATAAGGTTATGATTTTATTATGCAAAGCAAGGATTTATAATTAAAAAAAAAATATAGTTCTCTTATATCAATATAATAGCAAAATAAAAAAGTTATAATCATCTATTACAGCGGTAAAATCAAGTTATAACAAACTCTAGTATAGCAATTATGAAAAATATATTATAGCACAGACGAGTTGCTATAGTAGAATGGTCTATCATAGCACGAAAAGTGAATCATCAAATACAATAATACAGCACCCAATTAGTGCTATAATATCTGAACCTATCGTAGCAAACGAAAATAACGCTATCGTATGGGGGGGTACCTACCATAGCTGCGGATGTCATAGCGTTCATTAAAACGCTATCTATCACATATGATAGCAAATTTCCGACGCTATCAAAGGCCAAATTTCTTGTAGTGTTCTCCTGTTAAAGAGAGAATCTGTGTATCAAAATTGGTGGCTGCATCTGATTTTGAGGAGTACTCAAGTCAGCCATGGGGGGCAATATCGTATGAGATTCTTGCTTCAAGTATCAAGAGGATGAGCTCATCGACCTGGACAAAGACAAACTATGATACGAAAGGGTTTGTATGGGCAATCACCTTGTGGGCGTTGAGTGTTGTTCCTGTGTTAGGCAGAAGATTTGCTATAACTTCTTCAAACTATACAGAAGAAATGTCATTGTGTTTAAAATGGTTAAGCACGCAGTCGCCTTTGCTTGATAAAATCAAAGAGTTTGAGACAGAGAAGGTAAAAATCCAATTGTGTTTTCTCCTGTCTTAGAATCATCTTATAGGTGCCTGTCTTATGAGTACCTTTATTTTACAGGTTGAAGTGATTACTATAATAGGAAATCCAAATTCCTATCTTCATCCGGTCCCAGAAACTAAACAAGCTAACAGAGAGTTCTTCGAAATTGTGGAGCAAGTAAAGAACGGTTATAAACTGAAGAAGCAGGACTGGATTAGAAAATGGGTTGATGTATTTGCTGCTTGTGATGAAATTGGACATACGCATATGAGAGATAGAGAAAGAAGTGATTTATCACAAGGACAGAAACTGGATAGAATCCTGGATTTGCTAGAAGACTTTGACCGAAGGATCAGTATAATAGAGGCCTACCTAGAATCCAGAAAGAAAGAAGCTTCACAAGCACCTCGAGGGAATGATGCAGGAAACAATAATGGTGAAGAAAACTTAAACGAACCGCCATTACCAGAGGTAGAGAAACAAAAATATGTCTATTTGAATGTATTAGTTTAAAATGATTTCAAAATATTCTTGTATTGTTCTGTTACAGGATTTACCAAACGTTGACAATGCAAACAACAATACTCAAGATGGAATCAACAGTACGCTTGAGAGCTCTCTACGCCCAAATAATACTCAAGATGGAAGCTATGGAGGAGATGATGAGAACACTGTTTTTGAAAAAGATTATGTCAGCCAGAGTGATGATACATTGTCTGATGAACCAAGAGGAAAAGAACAAGGAAAGGTTCGTGAAAATAACTATTATACTCTACAGTTTACTAAGAACTTTTTAAGCTTCCATTTTCTAATCATTTTTTCTACAAAAATTTGTAGGCTGTTCCACTAACTCCAGGGTTTGGTACTCCAACATTCAAAATTATATCTGATGATAGTGAAAAACAACCAGGAACT
>OVAF01001292.1:614-23784 GCA_900406245.1 Odontarrhena argentea | reverse complement strand
ATTGTGAACAAATTGAACCTGATTAAATTGCTGATCTTGTCACTTAGATTTCGCAAAAAGATTTGGTTTTCTAGTTCCCTGATTTAGAGAGTTTTCGCAGCGAGAGCTGGTTAATTCTATTATCGTGTTTGAGTTCTAGGATTGTTAACCTGTTGCATCTGATAAATCTGATTTCCCGAGAATTGCCTGAAACCTGACGCTTCGCTTAATACTTTCTCAAATCGTTATCACCTGCTCTGTTTACTTTAATTGCTATTAGTTTATTATTCTTAATTTTCTTAGCTTTATTTACTTTCACGAACTGTAGTGCAAACTTGGTCCTTGTGGATTCGATACCCTAATTACTACTGTGATTTGCTGTGCACTTGCGGTTAGAAATAGGGATTAAAACCTCTGTATCAAGTTTTTGGCGCCGTTGCCGGGGACCAATTCTTTGTCTACAGTTTTTGGATAACGGATGTAGTCTCAGAACTTACTAACTTGTTCTTCTTTTGCTTTTACTTTCAGGTGTATGCAAACAAGGAGTCAGGCTTCTGATAATCTGCAAGCACTCACCAACAAAGAACTAGCAAGAGCCGAACGAGAGAACAGAAAGAAGTCAAAATCAGTCACAATAGACGACAACATTGACAACAATGCGGCCTTTTTGGCTGAATTTCGTGCGATGAAGGATGAGGTGGCAGCAATGCATCGTGAGCGGCAGCAGTGACCTGGTATTGGGGCATCTGACACGCCCCATACCTTCTACTCTGACAGATCTGCCATCTGTCCGCCTCCTCTGGAGAGGCAAGACTACGAGATCAAACCTCAGATGATCGCGTTAGTCGAAAGGCACCAGTTTCATGGACTGCCTGATGAGAACCCGATGGATCACATCGAGAGATTTGAGTCGATTTGCAGGACTACAAAGGCGAATGGTGTACCAGCTGACTACATCAAACTCCAACTCTTCGAGTTCTCCATATCGGGAAAAGTGGCTAGATGGCTCAAGTCGCTTCCTGCTGGATCTCTCACCACTTGGAATCAAGTACGGGTTGCCTTCCTGGACCACTTCTTTACGAAGTCGAAGACAGCTGCCCTGAGGTACAAGATTACCAACTTCCAGCAGGGATCTGAGGAATCTTTCTGGGATGCGTGGGAAAGATTTAAGGAGTACAAAAGAGAATGTCCGCATCATGGCTACACTGAGGGACAGCTTTTGCAGATCTTCTATGACGGTGTGAACCGGGAGAACATGAACGGATTGAATGCAGCCAGCAATGGAGATTTCATGACGCAAAGCGAGCAAGGAGCCATTGAATTGATCGAGAATCTGGCAGCTAGTTCCTACAACCATGGTGCTGATTTGGGAAGATCATCTAGGGTGAACAGTCTTGAAGCGCGGAAGATGGACGAGCTGAATGAGAAGATGAATCTAATTCTCAAAGCTACCGCTAAGAAATCAGTTTGCTTTGCAGATGTAGGCGCAGTTAAGCGAGAGGATACCGAATAAGAGGACGTGAACTACATGACTGGAGGTTATGGACAGAATTTTGGGTTTGGTCAGAACAATGGCTTCAACAACAATGGTTTCAACAACAGTGGAAACAGAGGTTTTGACCAAGGGAACACCTACAACAAGCCGTTCAACAACGCATACCAGAAGCCACAGCAGCCCAGAACATATGGGAATTCTTCTTACCAGGCTCCTCCGAAATCTGATTCAAAGATCAAAGCTATGTTGGAGATGCTTCTTGAGGGTCAATCTAAGATGACTGGAGAGTTCAACACGAAGATAGACGGCGTCTACACTGAGCTATCAGGTAGAATCGAGCAAATCAACTCTCACCTCAAGAAACTCGATGTCCAGGTTGCTCAAACAGCAGAGGCTGTCAAGAGGCAAGAAGGCTTTCTTCCTGGAAAGACGGACGTGAATCCCAAACAGTACGTCAATATGGTTCAACTGAGGAGTGGAAAACAGGTTGAATCGGCTCAGACGAGTGCTCCTGTGCGAGATGAGGTCGATTTGCTCGAAGATGATGATGAAGTCATGGTTCTGAACAACGACAGCACACGTGTCGATCGACACAAGAACGAGCATCGATCGACACAACATCAGTGTCGATCGAAACAGATAAAAGCATTGATCGACACAAGTGGTGAATCGATCGACACGGACCTGTGTGTCGATCGACAACCCACACGGGATTTGGACAAATCGGTCCAAGACGAGCCTAAACCCACCAATTCGGACCCCAAGGCCACCACTGTGCATCCCCAACCCCAGAAGAAGCCTGAATCAGTCCCAAAACATGTCTACAAGCCGAGAATTCCATACCCGAAGCCTCCTAAGACCTCAACGGTACCTGTTCTACCAATTGTTCATGAGGTTAAGGTCAAGGTACATGTAGTCGACGTCAAACCTGCTCAACCAACTCTGAGGATGATAAGGAAGATGACTAATCATGGGAAATTTGTCATCTCTTGCTCCTTCAACGGTATGGTACTCAAGAACTCTCTTTGTGACACTGGAGCTAATGTGAATGTCATGACGCAGGCTGTTGCAAAGAGGCTAGGGATTCTGGATTCCCAACCACCAAAGAATTCCATTGAAGTGATTGGTTCTATAAAATTGATCCCCACGGGTTTTGTACCTGATCTTATGCTTCGCGTGGGAGATTGTCTTGTGCCAACAGACTTTCACATTGTGGAATCAAGCGATGATTGCAACACTCCGATCGTTCTCGGCTCATCTTTCTTGACAACAGTAGGCGCTCTCGTAGACTGCCTCAACAAGCGCAACCCCTTCTCGAATATCGACAAGAATGTGTTCTACCCGTTCGTTCCGGACATCATCACTTTTTGTAAGAGTGCGAACCTGGGAGAACCATTGCGCTTAGAGCCTGAACGAGTGCTCATGAAGCTTCAAACCAACCCCAAGGAGAAAATAAAGAGAACTTCATCACCTTTTGCAAAGGTCAGCATCAAAATTCCCTTGGAGTTGCGAGATAAAGGAGAAGAGGCCATCAGAC
Source organism: Odontarrhena argentea (assembly GCA_900406245.1). Classification (NCBI taxonomy): domain Eukaryota; kingdom Viridiplantae; phylum Streptophyta; class Magnoliopsida; order Brassicales; family Brassicaceae; genus Odontarrhena; species Odontarrhena argentea. The sequence goes on along the minus strand of OVAF01001292.1, from coordinate 20,773 downwards.
AGGAGCTGCAAAAGACGATTGAACTCTTTCCTAGAGTTCGAGTTTGGGAATTGCAAGGTGGCTTGTTAGTCGCGAAAGGAAAGCACCGTGGTTGATCAACTGCAAAGTTCTCACAGGATGAGGGAGGCAAAGAACCCCTCAAAGATCCACCTGACGCCTGAAAATGCACCACAGTCAAGCTCGCGACGTTAAACAAGCGCTTAGTGGGAGGCAACCCACTCTGTAAGTATTCTTTTCCTTTTTCAATTTAATTTTTATACTTATGTTTTTTTTTTTTTTTTCAAAAAATAAAAAAATAAAAAAAAATCTATCGTGTGGTGCAACGATCGACACGGTCATGTGTGTCGATCGTGAGGAGGGTGTGTCGATCGACATACCTTGTGTGTCGATCGACACAGGTCGCGAAAACAGGTAAGTACAGACTTCCCTTTCTCTGTTCTTCTTTTTGTCAAAACCCCCGAACCCGAAAAATCCCCAATTTTTCCCATCTCTCTCGATTTTTCACCAAATCGATCGATTCCAAGGCCTAACCCATACGAAATCTTCTCCTTTATCCATTCCCACTCTCTGTTTCACGGATTAACAAGGTATGTTCCCAAAATTCCCAATTTTGTGTTCGTGACCTAGGTGAGAATTTTCAGATTTTCGGAGTTGATTGTTGTTTCTGGGTTGAATTGATGCTTGCTCATGCCATTCTTGTGCTTTCCCCATCCTCTTAGGTCGATTTCACCTCATGATTTGCTCATTTTCGGATTTGACAAAAAAAATTTGTGAATGAGAAATTTTTTGGATGATTTTTGTCTGAATTTGAGCATGGAATGTTGTGTTAACCTTGTGGTTGTTGTCTATTGGACTTGGGATTGATGTTTACTTGCGGCATTTGGACTGATTTTGGTTGGATTGGATTGTGTGGTATGTGTGTTTTTGACATTTCAGGATGGCGCCTAAGACAGCACGGATGAAGCGAGCTCGTGCTTCTACACCACCTGGAGACTCACCACCGGACGGCGCAGGGATGTCGACGAGGCTACCCACTTTCCCATGGCCGCATACAGAGGGGAAGCGCATTACAGATCCGCGAGGACGTTTCGAGCTTTCAGGACCTGACTTGATCAAGTCACGGGGATTTATGGACAGGCCGATCTCGGATCAGTGGGACACTTACGACACGTATTTCTACAATGCGTGGTTGGAGATCCAGATCTTGCCTACTCGGTTCGTGTGCGACGACACCTTGGATGCGTTGGGCATCAAGGAGCAGGTTCACCAGGGTCTTCGCGATATGGGGCTTGGCACGATGCCTACCCTATGGCACCCGCTGTATCCCGACCTCGTACGCCAGTTCTTAGCCACAGCCCGGATCTACTGGACCGCTCCTGGATCCATCCATCATGCCAATGATGGATTTCTGACCTTCATGGAAAAAGGTATTTGTTACAGGATATCTTTTATTGATCTTTGCGATGTGTTTGGGTTCGATGACAGAGAGGAGGCGGTTACTCTTGGCGGCTTCGGCAATGCTGGTCTCTTCTGGAAGGCGTTTGGCAATGATGCCTATGACTCGAGGACCACTCCTCAATCCGAGGTTCGACATCCGGTGGTCCGATATCTGGTGAAGGTCATCGGTAACACCATTCTGTGCAAGGATGAGACGAACAAGATGCGTCTCCAGGAGCTGATTCTCATCCACCATGCGCTAGGTAATCTTACACAGGACATTCCGGCTGATGGAGTTCCTTACAGGGCCAACCTCGGGGCCGTTTTTGCGCAGCCTTTGGTGGAATTGAAGCAGAAGGCTGTCTCCACGAGCAAGAAGGTGAAGAAGTTTGAGACGATTGGGAGCCTGCTTACCCCTATCTTCACTCGATGTGGCATCCATGTCGGCTCGTGCTCCATCATCTCTGCCCGCTCTTACATTGGGATGGATTATCTTCGGAGTACTCGGATCATGAAGACCTCGTCTCAGTAAATGCTTCGACACGATGGGGCTCTCTTTGGTATTTCTTTGCCTCGCCCTGATTTCACTGCTACAGAGACTCTTGAGGATCTTGCTTTCCGCCCGCCCGCCCATCTTTTGGTCCCTCTTTCGACTCGCCATAGAGGAGGTTCTTCCGCGGCTGCTCCCATGGATGTTGACGATGAGGATGAGGATGTCCCTATTCCCGCATTTGGTGGTCCTGCTGGGGACGCCACTGCACCTTCTGGTTCGGGTTCTGCTCCGGCTTACTCGTTTCCACCTCTTCCTGAGGTTCATCTAGCACCAGAGGTCCAGGAGTTCATGTCATCTCCTCCACCGGATTACAGCGATCCGATAGCTTACCGCCACTGGACGGTTCGCCAGAGCTACAAGCAGACCTCATTCATGGGACGCATCTGGGAGCGCATGACTTGCAGGACTTGCATGGCACACCCGCCTCCGGGCCGTTCACCACCACCACCGTAGCCTTCTGTCTGGTTACGATTTCTATCCCATCTATTTATGTTAATCATTTTTCTTTTTATTATTTCCGATCTCAAGGCTTGATCACACTGGGGACAATGTTGGTTAAGTCTGGGGGAGGAAAATACTGATGTATTTTTCTTTGTTTGAGTCATTTTGATGTTTTTATTGAGTCAGTTTGTCAGTTTTATCGAGTCAAAACTTTGTCCGGAATAATGACCCTTTGTTCTAGTGGATTGTTTCTGTTATTTTTCAGCTGCATGACCCTTTCACCTCAGAATCAATCAGACTCGACTATTGAAAAATCCAGAGGCCAATCAGTTACCGGAGACACCCATGTTCAGCTGCACTTCAATTAGGCCTGAGCATATTGCATGCACCCCTTCTATGGCTCGGTGTTCGAGGACTTGATTCGCCGTCCAACACATGTCAAGCGCACCAAGTAACAAGATATACTCTCTCTTTCGGAAATGGGACTGAAAAGTGATATCCATCAATTCAAAGGGCATCCAAGCGGAAATGATTCTTAATTTGCGATGGTGAAGGAATCTAATTCCGATAAACCCCGCTGATGATCCCACAAAGCAATGTAAGCGAGGCGAGGAGGGATCCGATGAGGCCAACTATTCGCTTACACCTTTGTAAAAGGATTCAAACTTTGAGNGCGAGGATGGGAAAGGAATCTAGAAGGTCCGAGAGCAGTTGAGACCGGCAGTCGTGGAATGCTAAGACGGTTTAGTGATTTCTGGTGAAAACTGTGGGGTTGAATCTGGGAAGCTGAGGAAGTCTTTGGAGAAGTACAAGGCGGTCTGAGTGTGTTTGGTCCTGCGGTGATTGGTTCATAAAGGTGGAGATAACATCTGCGATCTACGAAAGGCAAAGGTGAGTTTCAAGGTTTTCAAACCTCTTCCACTAACTTAGTTTTTGCTTGGGGACAAGCAACTGTTAAGTCTAGGGGAGTTGATATATCATGGTTTTTAGGTGTTTTTGGGCCATGATATCAATGTTTTATCTAGTCTTTTTAGTGTTTTTAGAGTCTTTATCAGGCATTTGCACGGATTGGATACTTAGGAGCTTTTTGAGCAATTTTGGAGGAAAATTGAAGCTTCTGGTGAAGGAATTCGGATTTTGAAGGCTTGTGTCGATCGACACACCTTCTGTGTCGATCGACACACATGTTCACCAAAGATCGTGAAGTTTTCGGATCGATTGAAGAAGTCGGGATCGACCAATCTGCTGATGTGTCGATCGACACAAGTGATGCATCGATAGACACATGAAGATTTCAAGTTTTCCTTATTTGCAAACTTGGCCACAAAGTTTGCTAGGGTTTTCCTTTTTACCCAAATCGTGTTGGAACCTATAAATAGTCGTTTTTCAGCCATTGTTTAGGCTATCTTTATCTTTTGCTTTGAGTTTTTAGGGAGACAAGTTTCATAGCTTTGAACCCTTTGTTTTACTTTTTATTATTATATTTATGCATCATTCAGGCATGTCTTATTCATATTTGATTATGTCTGAGTAATTTTCCTGTTAGGTTAGGGTTTTTCAAAGGATTGATGATTTGTTAGATCTGCTAGGTTTTCGCAAAATCCTTCGCTTAAGACTGTTCTAATTGCTTGAATCTTTGTTGGCCACTTAGATACATGTTCTTAGGTTAATTGATAGAAACGAGAGTTTGATTGATTGTCTGGTCTGTCTTGAGTGAGCAATAATCTTATTCGCAAAGAGATTTGGCTTAAGATTATTGTGAACAAATTGAACCTGATTAAATTGCTGATCTTGTCACTTAGATTTCGCAAAGAGATTTGGTTTTCTAGTGCCCTGATTTAGAGAGTTAATTTTCGCAGCGAGAGCTGGTTAATTCTATTATCGTGTTTGAGTTCTAGGATTGTTAACCTGTTGCATCTGATAAATCTGATTTCCTGAGAATTGCCTGAAACCTGACGCTTTGCTTATTGCTTTCTCAAATCGTTATCACCTGCTCTATTTACTTTAATTGCTATTAGTTTATTATTCTTGATTTTCTTAGCTTTATTTACATTCACGAACTGTAGTGCAAACTTGGTCCTTGTGGATTCGATACCCTAATTACTACTATGATTTGCTGTGCACTTGCGGTTAGAAATAGGGATTAAAACCTCTGTATCACCTAGGGAGATTAATTCTCTTTTTTTTCTTTTATTTTTTATTATAAATGCTATTATAAACTAATATATTGCAGATAAACAAACGCTATTATAAAATTAACTATTGCAAAAAAGGAAACACTATCTTAAAAACATTAAACATCGCATTTCAAAAAACCGCTATGTAAGGTGCCAGACTTTTTATCGCGGGCGATGACAGAGCGTTTTTAAAACCGCTATGATATCGTACAATAGCGTTTTTCGTGTGCTAGGAATACGCATTTTTCTTGTAGTGAGTGGAGAAGCATACGTCGAGCTTAAAGTGTCAACCATGGTTGAAGACACTCCTCTTCTCATTAAGGACGAGGCTAAGCTTGAAGGTGAGCTTAAGAATGAGTTTCCTTTGGAATGAGTTGCTCACTTGCAAGAGGTTGAGAAAAAGCTTAAGGAAGCGGTCCCAATGGTTAAGGTTACTACGGTTTCCAAGAAGAAGAAGCTTGAGAAAGCTAAGTGTGTGCCACTTGAGTCAAACCCTCCCTCCCTCACCTTTAAACCTTTGAAATTAATTGAAGGGAAGCTTGAATGCAAGGTAATTTCTAAGGGACACTCAAAGCTATTTGCAAAGGCTAGGATTATTCTTGATCCGGGTTCAAAGGAGAATGATTTGAGTGTAATCAAGAAAACAATGGCTAGTGCTTTTGGTATCAAGATCGATGATAGAGGACCTCCTTTTCAAGATGGTTCTTCTTCAACAAATGGTCGCGATTAATATCTTTTTTACGTCAAGCTAATGACGTTAAACGAGCGCACTTGAGAGGCAATCTCATGGTATCCTTTGTATATACGCTTTTAATTTATCCTTGTTTTTCGTTTTTTGTGTGTTTTACACTAGGCTTTTTAGCCTGAGTGAAATAAAGACAGATCAAAGGACTCAAGTTTGGGGGAAATCAAAATTCTAACTCCATCGCTATCCCACTCCAAGGTACCAAGTTCTTTTCTTTTGCAAATACTTTTTCTTATAGATTTCTTTCCCTTTGGTTTTCTTCTCTATATTTGTTTTTCATCGAGACGATGAAATTCAAGTTTGGGGGAGAGAGCTAGTTGCTAATGAACATTTTAGTTTTGCTTGTTTTCAATTTTCATATGCATTGTACATTGTCAAACTTTAAAAACTCCAAAAAAAATCAAAAATTTTCAAAAATCCAAAAAAAAATTTCTTTGTTTTCATTTAGGATCATATGCATTAAGGGACAATGATGACAATGCACTCATAGTATTGCTAGACTTGATTGAATTGAATGATAACCCTTTTGTAATCTTGTGGAATTTNTTAGCTTAACATCTTTTGGTTTGACTCCATTATGCTATGACCTTAATGAATTGATAATTAGTCTTGCGCTTTGGTTATTGAAACACCTTTGGTCACCAACAAAACAAACAAACCATTTTCTCCCCTTTTACCAGTCTTTAATGGTTTGTTTGGCCACCTTCATCTATAAGGTTGGTTACAATCAAATACCCTTAACCCTAAGCCTTTCTTTAAAGCCAACATTACTCTCTAGTGGTAGACCTTTTCTCTTTTAGCTCAAACATGTCGAAAAACTATAGAAAGTAAGGTGACAAGTCCTTTTTCCATTAAGCATTAGTCTCATTGGCTAATCTAGGTGGGTTTGGGATTTGTAGAACGCAGTTAGGACTTGGTGAGTGCGAAAGAGATAAGTTTGGGGGAAGGTGAGTGGAAAAAGGTGAGTTGAGAGTATTGTGATAAATTGAAGCCTAATTGGCTATGAGAATTTGTTAATTGGTTAAGAAGTAGCCTAGGGAGATAGAAAAGATTAAAAATCCTCTTAAGCTAGGAAAAGAAAGCAAAAGAAAGAAGNAAAAAAAAAAAAAAAAAAAAAAAAAAAAAAAGAATAAGGAGTATGCCTAGATAAAATTCTAGCTTAAGAGTGAATCTCGCATTTCTAGTGCTTTAAATCCTAAACTCCTTGTGGATTCGATCTTTAAGCTATACTAGGATGACTTAAGTGTGTCATTAGTGTTCTCAAGGTTAATTGGTTGTATACGATCAATTATACACATCAATATTTGCATAGATATTTTGGAGCAGACGCTTTATTGAAAGAGTGTTTGTAAANCCCAAAAAAAAAAAAAAAAAAAAAAAAACCCGATATCTAAGCATCGGTCTCATTAAAAACCCCGATATCTAAGCATCGGTCTCATAAAAAACTAGATATCTAAGCACCGGTCTCATCATTCATCTAAAACCCAGTTAACATAACACTGGTCGAAAACCTAATTCAAAAACCATGTCTAACCGATCACTGATTACGCAAGCTAGAGTCAAGTCATTCCAACTACGACGACCGTCTTCTCAGACTAAACAGCTAAGTCATAAGTAACTCTGCATAGGCTATGTCCAAAAAATGCAAAGTCGAAAGCAAAAACACATATCTAAGTCTATAGCAAATCAAGGAAGAACGAGCTCTCCGTATTCCCTCTCAACCTCGGCATCCTTCGCCGCCTCTTCCAGAACAAACTATCTCGGTCAACATAGTCACCTCATCGTCACTAGACTTTACAATCTTGTTGTCCTCGCCTTTCCCTTAGCAATCTCGGGCTCAGAAAAATCAGCCGACGTCTAAGCTCATTATGCCTCGACAACAGCAGGCGCATCTATCGCACCAATCTCGACGAGGCTAACCTCTGTAGTATCCTCGTCATCTCGACCTTCCATGGTCCTCTCGCTCGACGTTTCTCACGCCTCCTTGGCTTAGGTCTCAATATCCGCATCATTGCCAGTCTTAGCGCCTAGCACAACCTCATGCGAACATTTCTCTTGCGGAATATCAGAATACCAGCACCTGCGTCAACATCAACTACCTTTTGCATTTTCTCATTCTCCTTCACTCTCTACCTCAGCATCCTATCATCAATCAGCTCATCACAAATTGATGGAGCTTTGAGATCAAGTTTCTCGTCTATACTAGCCTCGGAGATGTCTTCTACTAAGTCCTCCGAATCAGAGATGCTCCACTTCGTAATCTTCATGAAGTCCCCAATCTTGTAACACACCCTCGTCGCATTCAGAAACTAGATCCCTCGTCTCTCAAGTCATATACTTTTGGTGTTGTCTAGGCATCGATTTTGGTACGTTTGGCTTTGAGACGAGTCATGAAGAACAAACCGTCCGGGTTCGGCATCAGCAATGTTAGGATCGGCATTAAAGGTTGTCCTTTTCGAACTTAGAAAAATCCGAGGAATAATTTTGCCTAGTCATTTCTTTCACATATTGGCTATGCATCAGCTCACAAGACTGTTTCGACACCGTTTTGGTTCGGCATCTTTTTGGTTCGGCGTCATCGCGCGATCGGATCAACATCTTTTTGGTTCGGTAGTAATTAAGGATCCTACTAACGAGCTAAATTAGGCAGCCTCGGCTTCTTCAACAGTTGGACTATTTTGCGACCAAGTTTGGTTAGGCGTTTGGCAGCATTTCTCCTAAGCATATTTGCCTGGATCAGAGTTACTCACTTGTTGGTTCGGCTTAGTCATCTTGACTATCATCGCTTGCAACTCTTACANGGGGGGGGGGGGGGGGGGGGGGGGTGGGGCTAATTGTTGGGGTCAAAAATCCCCATACTGGAGTCAACGGTCAACATGACTAAAAATGGAAAGTCAAAACATCCAGACAAAACGCCTAGTCAAAACATCCAGGCAAAACGGCTAGTCAACACCGTCAGCCAAAACGCCTAGGCAAAACATCTAGGCAAAACGCCTAGGCAAAATGGCTAGTCAAAAGAGCCGGACAAAATGTCTAGGAAAAACAGTCAGTCAAAATGACTAAGTATTGGAAGCCTAGGCAAAAGGATAAGCTCTTGAGATGGCTGGTAAGACTAAGTATTGGAAGCCTAGGCAAAAGGATAAGATGATTGGAAAGACTAAGTATCAAATGTCTAGGCAAACGGTTAGGCCTTTGCATTAACCAGGTAACCAGTTGGTCGACTGTAACTAAGCGAAAAGCCTTTTGGCTCGGCCTTGATGACACGCCACAAACGACGAGCCTTTTGGTTAAGCTTCAACAACAAACCAAGCGTTCCACCAGCTTGGCCAAACGCCAAGCAAAGCGACGATCTAAACAACTAAGCAAGAAACGAGCTAAGCCATGAAATCCACCCTGAAATCCATTCTGACCTTGAGTGACCACCTGTTGTGGATAGATCTGATCCTGAGGATTTTCAACATTTGTGCTTCTGTATGACAGATTTGGATGATTCCTGAAGTTCTGGTTAAAACCTTGCCTCTGCATGTACCCTTGTCCATTCACATAGTTGACCTCCCTTGCATTATCTAGAAAAACTTCCACTAACTTCAGGTTCACAGAACTGCACACTCTTCTGGTTAGCCTTCATCAACAAGCTGAGTTTCTCATTAATTTCCCCAATGACCTTAGAGTCGATGCTGCTCACTTTCTTTGATCTGTCATACTCAGAACTCTTGCTGTAAGAACTTGTAGTAAGGTTTTCGATGATCTTGTAGACACCTTCTTCAGTCTGTGTCATAAAGTCTCCATTGCTGGCAGCATTCATCCCATTCCTGTAGTTATCATCAACTCCCTCATAGAAGATGTTGAGCAACTGCCCATTCGTGTATCCATGATGAGGACACTCTCTCTGATACTCTTTAAAACGCTCCCATGCTTCGCATAAACTCTCTCCAAACAGCTGAAAGAACGAAGTGATCTTATGCTTCAAAGAAGCTGTCTTAGACTTCGTGTAGAAGTGGTCTAAGAAGGCAGCTCTTGCTGCATCCCATCCATTCAGAGAGCCAGCTGGAAGAGACTTGAGCCAGCGAGAAGCTTTATCTGCAAGAGAAAACTCGAAGAGCTTGCACTTGTTGTAGTCAACATGCACTCCATTAGACCTTGAAGTGTTGCAGATAGTTTCGAACCCCTCAATATGGTCCATAGGGTTTTCGTCAGATAACCCATGGAACTGGTACTGCTTCACTAGTGCGATCATTTGAGATTTGATATCGTAGTCAAGCCTCTCCAGAGGAGGCGGAACGATAGCTGGCCGGTTTTGGTAGAATAAATGGGGCAAGTAAGAGTCCCCAATCGCCGGTGGCTGTTGTTGTTGCTGCTGAAGTGACCTCGGCTGGTCTTGCATTGCTAGCAGTTGAGCTGCAATCGCTTGATTGTCAAGATTGTCACCCATTGTGACAGATTTCGACTTTGCTTTCTTGTTTTCTCGTTCCTTTGTAGCTAATTCCTTGTTGGTGAGTGCAAGTAAGTTGGCAGATCCCTGACTTCTTCTTTGCATACACCTGAAACACCAAAGACAAGAGCAAGAGGCAACGAGTTAGTAAGTTCTAGACTAGATCTCAATCTGTAACTTACAGGCAATGTAATTCGTCCCCGGCAGCGGCGCCAAAAACTTGATAACACAGGTTTTAACCCAAAATAAACTACTGCAAGTGCACAGCAAATGGTTGTAGTACTTAAGGGATCGAATCCACGAAGACCAAGTGTCACACTGTAAATCTTAAGACTTTAATCAAGCTAAAACGATAATAAGAGAGTGATGGTTGTAAGCAAATGCAATAACTAGTAAACGATGTAAATTCAATGAGAGAAAAGCGCTAGGATCAGGGTAATTCGCAGGAATGGAAATCAAGAATCAGACAACTATTCAGGGATGATTAAGCACAGTCTAGAACTCAAACATAAAGTCTAATCAATCCACTTCCGTAGTATCAGCTACTATCCTTAGCAATCAAGATTTCTAAACTTCCGTTTGAACCTAGGAATCTAAGCAAGCATTAACAAGAACAGGTTGGATCAGTTCACAAATCACCTAAGCATCAACTTCCGTAGGCCTAGGACAATTTGCTTATCTAACACTTAATCTAGCCACCTAAAGACTTTCGGAATGTAGGTTAAGCCTGAAATCGTAAACTAGATGGCCAATCTAGCCTAAGCATGATGAACAGTATTGGACAAAGACATCAATTGAAACCCTATTTGTGTCTAATTCAACAATTCTCAATTCCCTTGAAAACCCTAAACCTAACTAAGAGATTACTTAGATATAATTGAAGAACACAAAGCAATAACTGAATAATGCATAAATAAAATTAGAGAAAGAGGTACCAGAGTTGTTCGCTCAAAAAGCTCTAGGTCTAAAGCAATAGAAAAAATAAAGTAGTCTAAACAGTGGCTCAAAAATAGGTATTTATACTAAAAATCACGTATGGGGCCAAAAAATAAACTTCTGGAAACTTCTGAGCCAAAACTGGAAATATGTGGAAACTGCCTTGGGTAGAAATGTTCAGGGATCGACCAGACGGATCAACCAGTCAAAACTGGATCGATTAATCCCGTGCAGATCGACCATTCTGCCTCTTTTTCGTCGATCTGAAGGTGACTCGGCTTATGGGATGAATTATGATCGATCGTTCCACACCCAGAACGATCGATCTAACACTTTTGCATCATTTTCTCATCATTTTGCTCCCATTCTTCAATCCTTAGGTCCTAGACCCCATCCTAACATGTTTGAACCTGAAATGGCCCCAAAGACTCCAAAACCAAGTGATATCATGGTGGAAAAACCGGTAAAAACCAGGATATATCAATAGGCTTGGGACAGATCATAGAGTATTTGATGTATCATGTTATTAGCGGCTTTTTGTCTTTTATAGAGTTTTCATTTTTGTTTATTATCGAGTCATTATTCGAGTTCAAAGAGGTTTGTCATCACAAGTGTAATAAAAATTGTAACAGCCCTGGCCCGGCCATTTGAAAATAAGACTTTAAATGAATTGATTTGGCTACTTATGTCAACAAAGTGCACTTACCTTTTTCGGTTAAATTCTGAAAGAACTCAAGGGTTCGATCCGCGGTACCGTGTGAGTGAGGACAAAACACGTGTGAGAGAGGACAAAGCACGGGAAAGGTCACGTGGTGATTACAGGGACAGTAAATCAATGGTCGGGCTAGGTTTGAAAGTAACGCTTCGACCGTCGGATAGTGGTGGGCCCTAGGTGCCCGGTGTAGGGACAGGTGACTCACCGGTAGGGGTAGTTGGGGCATTACAAATTTGGTATCAGAGCCTGGGAAGTCAAACCGATTCTGTCTCGGGAGGCTGTCATGGGGCTTAAGGGTTAGGGGCCGCTCCGGATGTTAGCCGGAGGGTCAGAGAGATGTTAAGATGTAGAATTCGAGGACGAATTCCCGTTAAGTGGGGGAAATTGTAACAGCCCTGGCCCGGCCCATTTGAAAATAAGACTTTAAATGAATTGATTTGGCTACTTATGTCAACAAAGTGCACTTACCTTTTCCGGTTTAATGCTGAAAGAACTCAAAGGTTCGATCCGCAGTGCCGTGTGAGTGAGGACAAAACACGTGTGAGTGAGGACAAAGCCCGGGAAAGGTCACGTGGTGATTACAGGGACAGTAAATCAATGGTCGGGCTAGGTTTGAAAGTAACGCTTCGACCGTCGGATAGTGGTGGGCCCTAGGTGCCCGGTGTAGGGACAGGTGACTCACCGGTAGGGGTAGTTGGGGCATTACAAATTTGGTATCAGAGCCTGGGAAGTCAAACCGATTCTGTCTCGGGAGGCTGTCATGGGGCTTAAGGGTTAGGGGCCGCTCCGGATGTTAGCCGGAGGGTCAGAGAGATGTTAAGATGTAGAATTCGAGGACGAATTCCCGTTAAGTGGGGGAAATTGTAACAGCCCTGGCCCGGCCCATTTGAAAATAAGACTTTAAATGAATTGATTTGGCTACTTATGTCAACAAAGTGCACTTACCTTTTCCGGTTTAATGCTGAAAGAACTCAAAGGTTCGATCCGCAGTGCCGTGTGAGTGAGGACAAAACACGTGTGAGTGAGGACAAAGCACGGGAAAGGTCACGTGGTGATTGCAGGGACAGTAAATCAATGGTCGGGCTAGGTTTGAAAGTAACGCTTCGACCGTCGGACAGTGGTGGGGCCTAGGTGCCCGGTGTTGGGACGAGTGACTCACCGGTAGAGGCAGTTGGGGCGTTACCTTTTCTGGTTAAATGTTGAAAGAACTCAAGGGTTCGATCCGCGGTGCCGTGTGAGTGAGGACAAAACACGTGTGAGTGAGGACAAAACACGTGTGAGTGAGGACAAAGCACGGGAAAGGTCACGTGGTGATTGCAGGGACAGTAAATCAATGGTCGGGCTAGGTTTGAAAGTAACGCTTCGACCGTCGGACAGTGGTGGGGCCTAGGTGCCCGGTGTTGGGACGAGTGACTCACCGGTAGAGGCAGTTGGGGCGTTACCTTTTCTGGTTAAATGTTGAAAGAACTCAAGGGTTCGATCCGCGGTGCCGTGTGAGTGAGGACAAAACACGTGTGAGTGAGGACAAAACACGTGTGAGTGAGGACAAAGCACGGGAAAGGTCACGTGGTGATTGCAGGGACAGTAAATCAATGGTCGGGCTAGGTTTGAAAGTAACGCTTCGACCGTCGGACAGTGGTGGGGCCTAGGTGCCCGGTGTAGGGACAGGTGACTCACCGGTAGAGGCAGTTGGGGCGTTACAAAAATCCTCTCATAGTTGGTTTGATATACATGATTAGTTAATTGAGTCAGCTTTCATTAGGCGGTGATTTGAAGTCAATCAAACAAGTACCGCAAAAGTTCTACTAATTTATGTGGCATTGGTTTATGACATTTACTTGCACAAGCATTTGCCAATATCCATATTTTACTTTCATCTATTATGTTGAAATACGCATGAAACTTACACCACCTTCTCGAGTCCGCCATTGTCCTCTTTTTCTTCTCTAATCTAAAGTGAGGGCTTGCTACAACTTCCTCTAGATTTAAAGGATGGATATATAAGATGGATATGTACTAGACTGTGTTAGACTTCTAGTAAGTCTATGTGTGTTTGTTATGATATGTTGTGATGTGATGACATGGATAAATTGATATAGGGTCATGTAATGGTGATGTTGATGTTGATTTTGATGTTGATTATGATATGATGCCCTAAAGTGATTGATGACTATGATTGCATACTGAGTTTAGAGATAGTATGATATGAAAAATAACATTTGTATTGATATCTCGTGAGTGCCTCTGTGTAGGGTGCTGGTAGAGCACGAGAACACTTGACACTAATTTTGCGTCTGGGTTTTGTGTTCAATATTTATCTAGAAGCCTGACTTCACTTTGCGAAGAGATGTTGGTGTGTCACATAAACTCTGTTTAATGTTGATTTATGTGATTCATTGTTTATAAATAGTTTTCAAGAATCTAAACTGCTGAATTTTTGTTCACTAATAATGACACATAATTAAGGTCATATAATCTGTGGAGAATTTGATGTAGATTTTTCTTGAACCTGAAATCAGGGTAAGATTAGTACATATATGACTTGTGTTTACATGAATTTGAATCAATAAGAATTGACAAGTGAAAACTTATCCGTCAAAAACAAAAAAGGCATACTCCACTGTGACAGTTAAACTACCCACGAGATGCATTGAAATTGGTATTAATATGAATTTTAGTCTACTACATATATCACTTATTTTGACCATATATTCGAATGCACGAGATGTGCATTCTGAATAGTAATTCAAAAATCATACAAATAATAGAGAGCTTTTTAACTCTAATGCCCAAACGGGCCAAAGAGCAACAAAAATATGCAAAAAAACATGATGATGTACACATCTATTAACTATATATCTTACCAAACAAGACTTTTTTGTTGGGGCTTAACAAGGTAATTTGAAACCCATGTAAGCACCAGAGACATAATCGTTCCATACATCAAGAGCTCCATAGCTTGTCATTAACACAATGCTCAATGCCATGACGATACCAACTGAGAACACGATGATCGAAGCCCTTCCATACTCGGTTATAACCTTTTGAACCACCATTAGTCCCACGAGTGACGCCACAAAACACACAACCGCGAATAGACTCGCGGTTCCAGTATGTTCCATGCCTAGTAACAAGTACTGAATCGCGGACATAGTTGATGAAAACAGAACCATGAACGAACATGTCGCTGCTGTTACCTACAGAAAACATAAACAAATTCTTTTAATATCAAATCTATCGAAACTAAAGTCTTTTTAACATGATCTAGTAACAGCCGAGTATTTTAACTTGATCTAGCAAATACAGAATCTCTTTTGATCGAGCAGGAACTTGTAGATTACCTCGGGAGCAATACCGACTTGAAGGAGAAGAGGGCTAATGAGCATTCCCCCTCCAATACCGAAAACACCACCCAAAACTCCAGCTAACAGAGCCATTACAGGAAACATACATTTGTTTGATCTTCCTCCATCATTTGATCTCAAGTCTTCGACGTCCTGCACACGAAACAAAGAGTTGTTTTAATATATCTATCAAAATTTCAAAAACATATCAAGTATTTGATGTAATTTTGTGAATCGAACTCATTACTCATACCTTTACAGAGACTTGGTGATCTGAGGATTGGCTTTGAACATTGTCACTGAAGCAGATCCAAAGAGTAAAGAAGAGAGTGAGTGGTATTTGAGTTGATGAGAGGAGCCAGTATGTAATTCCACAGGGCTCGATCGATATGATTCCCTGAAAAAAATCAAAATATTGACCCTTTTCAAGTTAATAGAATAATAATAATTTAGTACCATAATTCATATTCACTTAATAAATATATATTCAGTTATTTATCTGCCACAGAGTGTAAAAAATTCAGATTTTTAAGATTATTATATAGTTAATATTTTTCAACAGAAATGAATTTCGAAAACCAAAATAAATAAATATAAGACTAGTACATGAAGTAAGATCCAAAGGAAAATGACAGAAAGATCTTGAAGGTTAAAAGGAGATTGCTTCAGTACCTAGAATTTCAAAAGAGAATCTACCCTACCCAATTAAAAAAAATCGACAAGTAATTAATAAAAACACAACATCAGTTAAACTTTATAAAAAAAAAACAAAACAAAATAGGACCACAACCCAAGGATGTTTTGAAAGGGTAAAGGAATATGAAAAGAAGTGCAAAATTTGATAGAAACTCGTGGTACAGTAAGAAAAAGACATACACAACTAGTGTTTGTGTTTTGTTTCCATAGGATATGACCAAATCCGACAAAACAAATTAAAAAAAATAAAACGAAAAGAGAGAACCAAATCTTTATTATTTTTGTGCACCAGAGAGAACCAATCTCAAAACTTGTTACATTATTGATGACGATNTGTTTGTGTTTTGTTTCCATAGGATATGACCAAATCCGACAAAACAAATTAAAAAAAAATAAAACAAAAAGAGAGAACCAAATCTTTTTTTTTTGTGCACCAGAGAGAACCAATCTCAAAACTTGTTACATTATTGATGACGATCTGTCTTCACGTGAACAAGTTCGCTATCGCATACAAAAAGTTTACCTATTCCTTTTTCAAATTAAGACATCAAAGTAGATGAGACCAATTCAAACGTGTTTTAACTCTTGATTCAAAGTTGACCTAATTCAACCTTTAAACCGAATTAATATTACTCCTTAATTTAATGTCTTATCTTACACCTTTTTAGTATTTCTTTATTCACAACTCAAAAAATACCAACTTTACACGTTTCATATATACGTTCTAAAATATAATTAAGCATTAGAATTTGTAGTTTAGAGTTATACATAGTTATATAAATTAATTAAAACCAGCTTGTTACACAAAAGTAAACGATTGTAATTACACAATCGTCACGGCTATTAAGCTATTGTTAAATTATTATGCATGACATAACATTGTTGGTCATGTTTTAGTTTTCTATTAATAATTACAAAATTATTATACAGAAAAAGTGTTCAGAAGTTTTTTTTTGTTTTTCTTTAAACATCTAATTATTTAAACAGTAAACGCTGAAAACAAAATCAGAAGTTTATAGAAGAATCTAGATGTATATTAGACTAAATTATTAAGCCACTATGTGACAAAAAATAACTCTTTATTGAAGAAAATTTCACTCAGATCTGAATCTAGAAATTTTGAAAAATATATACATGAAATCATGATAAACAAATAATTTTAATTTCTAAAAAATCTGAAAAGTTTCAAGCCTTTTTTTCTTTAATTTCCTTTAAACAAATCTCCTAGATTTTTTTTTTGTCTCTAGTATATATAAATTGCCAAAAAATATATATGAACTATTTCGTTTTGGCAAAAAATTACACAAATTATTGAGGTGGTCAAATAATACCTCAATTTGTTGTTATTCGGTCAAAAAATATCCGAATTATTGAGGTGACTAAACAATACCTCAAATCGTTGTTAATTCGGTCAAAAAATAACCGAATTATTGTGCTAATTTGACCAAATCAACGAGGAATTAGGGTATTTTTGATCAAAACAAAATAGTTTGAATATTTTTTTGCAATTTTCCCATTGTTAATTTCACATCCAAATCTTTGATAATAAAAGAGAACTTTAAAGTTTGAAATAAATTTACCTCGCCGTATTTGTTTCCACGAAGAAGATAAACAGCAAAGTAAGAGAGCCAAATAACAACCAAAACACCAAGCTTAATCCATGGAAACCTCTTTGGTTTCTCACAATCTCTCAAAAGCGGCAATTTCATTTCCTTATCATCACCCTCCGCTTCACAAATCCGATTCGATTCCTTAATCTTAACCATCTCCGATTCCAATCTCCAATAATAAACACCATTACCAAAAGTCTTCAACGTCGACCAAGCAAGAAAAACCGCAAACAAGACTGTAATAAGCCAATTCGGAAACACAAGGTTACAAATCACTCCGACACTAACTCCAAGTAACATACACGGTTCCAGTAACAAAGCCAGATCGAAATCGATCAATGTTTTGCCTCCAGATTTGGGGTTTCTCACGAATAGGTTGCATCCGACGTTCGCTATCGATCCTCCGGTGACCATGAAGGCGGAGAAGCTCGAAGCTGTTTTCAAATCTAATCCGGCGACGATTGTCATTATCGGAACGTATAATCCTCCGCCGCCGATTCCGCCGGCGCTCGAGNATGAAGGCGGAGAAGCTCGAAGCTGTTTTCAAATCTAATCCGGCGACGATTGTCATTATCGGAACGTATAATCCTCCGCCGCCGATTCCGCCAGCGCTCGAGATCGATGCGGCGAGGAATGAGAGTATCGCGGCGATGATAGTTGATGTGGTGAGTTCGATCTTCGGTTGGTTGAATTTCGATGTGAAATCGAGCCATGAGCTTGTTTTGTTGAGGAGTTCANATGCGGCGAGGAAGGAGAGTATCGCGGCGATGATTGTTGATGTGGTGAGTTCGATCTTCGGCTGGTTGAATTTTGATGTGAAATCGAGCCATGAGCTTGTTTTGTTGAGGAGTTCGTTCACCGGGAAGGGGATTGAAGTTGTTTCCGGTGTGTCGGATTGTGAGATTGTTGGTGTTATGAAGATGATGATGATGAAGGAGAGGATTACAGGGACGAGATTGTTTTTCATTTTTTATTAGTGGGGGGTTTTGTGAATTTGTTTAAAAGTTTTGGGGCTTTTTGGAGATGTTTGGGTTTTATGTGTGTGTAGTAACATTTCTGTTTGGGAGTTTATATAGGAGAATGGGAGAGCGAGTGATGCAGTATCGAAAAGAAAAGAAACCAAAATAGAAAGAGAAAGAAAATGATTAAGAAAAAGAGACAAATTAACACTTGGCAAGTGGAGAGCATGTCGGATGTAAAATATTACCCACATACATCATTTGGTTAATTGTGACAAACAAAAAAAATATTATTATTTGGTGAATGACAAAAGAAAATTTCTAAAAAGTAATATTTCTTAAAAAAATTAAGTTATATAAAAAATTTAAAAGGTAATACTATATTTAAAAAAAAATTTAGATTAAAAATATATGTAGAAAATTAAGATATGAAATTAAATTTATATTGTGGCAAAAGAGATACATATAAAAGTGTATAGCAATTTTTTCTGAATATTATAAAATCTTCTAATTCAAAAATAACTATTCACATCATGAATTTCTTTTTTCTGATAGATAAAGTAAAAAGTAAGTAAGTTTATCAAAGAATTAAATAATAAATTTATTTGGTTCAATATATATAGTAATATGTAAATATTAACTTATATATATATAATTTGAAAAATTTAAGGAAAATTACTCTAACATAACATAAATTGTAATAAAATATGTACACACAATAATAAAATAATACACCAACCTTGAATTTCAAGATTCTATTTTTGATGTTTACAAAATTCATCAAGATCTTCACTTAACTAATATAGTTAGTTTTATAAAAATATATATTATTTAGTATTTACTCATACCTAAAAAAAAAAAAACTAGTATGAAATTAATTTGTACAGTTGCACTCTTTTTGCCGAACTATTATGTTTTCCAATAAGTATTCCTATAAAGAATTTTAATGAGACAACATAAGACACAAGACATATTAACATTGGATTGGTGACAAAAAAAGAAGAAAAAACATTGGTATCTAAGGGCAGAGTTGCAGAATTAAAATAAAAAATGTCTACTGCAAAATTGTCGAATACGTTTATTTATGTGAACTTGTAATTTTATGCGCATAATGTATTCTATGNAAAGAAGAAAAAACATTGGTATCTAAGGGCAGAGTTGCAGAATTAAAATAAAAAATGTGTCTACTGCAAAATTGTCGAATACGTTTATTTATGTGAACTTGTAATTTTATGCGCATAATGTATTCTATGTTATTTCTTTTTTTGAGTAACCTTAATTTAGTGGGTATAAAGTTTTAATCAACTTTTAATTTTGACCTTTAACATAATTTTCTGCCACCACCTTATAACAATTAAACAATATATATACTACATTAGCATTCGTATAAATATTCGGGTGATTAACTAAATACATAAAAAATATATTGATATAGAAATGTATGAGATTTTAAAATTAACAACCAGTCTAGAATTGACAGGTGTAATTAGATTATAAATTATGACTCGTACAAATATTTCATACCATATCTTATTCATTACATATATAATACAAATCATTCATATTTATAAATATGTATCGATATAAATATATTAGATTTTCAAATTGACAACATGTATAACTATGACATAGTGAGTTAGAATCTTACAACCTGTGATATGTATAATTGATTGTATATAACCAATTAACATTGAGTACACTAAGGACACACTTAAGTCATCCTAATATAGCTTAAGGATCGAATTCACTAATTAATGAGTATTATAATCAAGTTCTAAATACCACTAACCCATTTATCATCATTTTTCTATGGCTAAACAAGACTAGCTAAGAAAATAGTTCATTCAAATATTTATTCGAACACCTTCCCTTCCGGGTAAGACTAATGCTTATGATCAATGTTTAGAAATTCAAATCTAAACATGCATTAACATCACTAATTTGAAGGATCTAATGATTACCCAATCTAATTCATCACTAATCATTCATCTAATAACCTAGATCTACCATTCTGATCAAGATCCAACAAGAAACTACTCACACATAGCTAATGAAACAACTAAACAAATCATGATAAAACTAAGCATAATCAAGAGATTAAGAAATGATTAACA
>OVAF01001291.1:0-23786 GCA_900406245.1 Odontarrhena argentea | reverse complement strand
TAGAGAGAGCGAAGGCCAGCTAGTTTGTTCTCATCGCTTCCATTGCCTTGTGTTGTAATCTCTCTCCCCCGAGTCTTACACCAGAGAGTCTTGATAACGAGAGGAGGTGTTTGGAGGCGGAGACACGGCGGAGAATCGGAGCAAACGCCATGCAAATACGACGTAGATTAAAAAGATTTGTCAACCAACACTGAATTTATAGTATTTGTGGTGGTGTCACTCACGCGCTACTAATGCGCATGTGGGATGTTTACGCACGGCCAAGATTTTGGCCCCATATCCACGTGTATATATGATTAAGATATTTAGAGGAGGCTGCGCTGACCAAAAAAAAAAGAGGAGGCTGGTTCACAGTAATCAAGAAAAAAAAAAAATGAAAAGATCTCAAAACTCGACAGCTACGTGTCATATTATTAAGATATTTAGAGGAGGCTGCGCTGACTAAAGGGACGATTCCTATAGGAGTCGGTAGCCCTGGGCATTAAAACCGGACCCGAATACCCGACCCGAACTCGAGCGGGTAGTACTCGGGTATAGGGCAATACCCGAACGGATACTCAGAAAAAATTGATTCGGGTCTCGGTTAAGTACCGGGTATACCCGATACCCGAATGAGTATCCGAAAGTAATCGAACAAAATCACAACCATTTGTAACCAGAACCATTGGATTCGAATTATTCTATTTTTTTTCGGATCCTTCGTTATTTTTGGATACTTTTGGGTACATTTGGATGATTTCGGGTTTTTAAATTTCGGGTTTTTAAATTTCGGGTTTTTGATTACCTTTGGATACATTTGGATACTTTTGGGTACATTTGGATAATTTTGGGTCTTTAAATTTCGGGCTTTTGGTTACTTTTGGTTACTTTCGGGTACTTTCACGTAAAAAGTAACCATAAAACCCGAAACCGAATCATACCCGATTTTTTTCCGGGTATTTTGCGGTTCTTTTAAAAAATGTCGGAACCGACCCGAACCCGAATGGTACCGACCCGAACCCGAATCGAAAACAAAAAAAAACCCGAATGGTTACCTATTCTCTAGACAAAAAATACCCGAACCCGAATAGTAAATACCCGACCCGAGTATCCGAATACCCAGGACTAGGAGTCGGAAGGATTGCATAAGACACGCCGACATGTCATCTCATCGATTGACACGCATTTTTTTTTTCCTTTTTTTTTTCTGAACATAAAACAATTAAAATTTAACAAAAATCTAAAAATATGATAGAAAGTACAAACAATGAAAAAAATTTAAAATACATATTATGAAATAATAAAATTACAAAAAAACAAAAAATGGATTAGAAAAATAACAAATAATAAAAAAAATTTGCTTTTTCACTAAAAAAAATTTACAACCAAAAAATAATAAAAGATACCAAAAAACGAAAAAAAATTAGAGAAA
Source organism: Odontarrhena argentea (assembly GCA_900406245.1). Classification (NCBI taxonomy): domain Eukaryota; kingdom Viridiplantae; phylum Streptophyta; class Magnoliopsida; order Brassicales; family Brassicaceae; genus Odontarrhena; species Odontarrhena argentea. Next base: position 22,375 of record OVAF01001291.1, on the reverse strand, counting down.
AGAAAAACTACAAAAATAAAAATTTGCAAAAAGCTTTAAACAACATTTGTTATATTTATGTTTTAAACTTAAGAAATTTTATTTTAAATTTTATATTTCGATTTATTTTTCAAACTTGTAATGGAATTTTTTTTTAAAAAAAATTATAAATAACGAATAAAAAGAGATTACAAAACAACGGAAAAATTACAAAAATTTAATCCCAACAATGAAACCGAGTTTGCTTCTTTTATCGTCTCCCGTTTACTCTATTATATTATACGTTTGTATTTTAAATTCAGATTTTGTAAGATATGTTTTAATATTCCGAATGATTTAAAATATTTGTATTTTTTTTATATGTAATTTCAGTTAAATAATTGTTTTGTTATTTTGGATTAATGAATAGTTTAACAAAATTTGATAATAATTAACCATTGTTTTAAAAATTAATAATTTAATATTAAGAACCCTTGATAGGGGTTCTCTAGTGGAAGAATGCTTTTGTTAGAAGTTGTTGGTGGATTGATTAGATTACTATTTTAATATTAATTTAATAATAAAGACTACAAGGTTCCGGATTGATATTTCAATAAGGTTAAGTGGACAACAATTGAAACTTCCATGTGCCTTTTTTTTTTTAATGAACTTGTTAATTTGGTTTTCAATTTCTTTCTTTTTTTTTTTGCTCGTTTGATTAATTAATTAATACATTTCAGGCCTAAAACTATGCTATAAATCCGGTTTTACATATAATCACCTATATATATATATATTAAAAAATAGTTTTAAATAAAATTATAAATTTAAATGACTTTAAATATATATTCTATTTTATGTCAAAAATATACATTAAGTTGAATTCAAACTCAAACAGTAACATAGTGATATCAATAGTAAAAAAGACTCCTAGTAAAAACCGCTATATTACAAGTTACAGTTAAAATTATGTATAACATTACATATAATCACTCTTGAATGAAAAATATAAATACTTAGGGAAGATTAATAAAACTTCTTGCTTTTTTAATGGAATAATTTCTTAGTTATTTTTCTTCCATTTATATTCGATTAATTGTAGTGTGTTGTGCTGATTCCGTTCATTTTTCAAGAAAATATCTTATATGATTTACTGTCTATTATTGTAATTTTTTATATATACAGATTTATTACTAGTTTATGAGAGGACATGAAACATATGTAACGTCATTCTGTCATTCACAGTTGAAGGAATTTAAGAAAAACACATTTAAGTTGATACATGCGATTCCGAGTGCTTCCAAGACTCTAGATTATGGATCTAACACAACTTTCGAGCAATTTGGAATCACTAATTGGATGATCACTGTTACTTAGGAGTGAACATTTCGGTTTGTTGTTTCTTTTTATGTTCTTCTATTTCCAGATTTTGTTTGTGTTAATCAGTTCGAATGTTAATTTAAGTTATATAACTCTAAGCACTTTTTCGTTTTACTATTTATTAAGTTTTTCTTTTTGTTTTTGTTTCGTTCAACAAAAACATATACATATATTCGTAGGCAATTGAAAGGAACTGGCATTAAATTAATTGAAGCAGTTCCTTGGTCCTTTAGGTCAATTAGAAGTTGAGAAGTTTGATTTTCCGATTTTGTTCGTTTTTTTTTTTTTTTTTGTTGCTCCCATAAAGAACAAGAAAAAGTTAATATATTCCATCTGTTCTATTTTACATGATGTTTTAGTGAAATTTTTTGTTTCAAAGTAATTGATTTTCAATTTTTTTTTTTTGTCAAGATTTTCAATTTTTAATGCACAAATTTTTTGTTATGTTTTATTGTTTGAATTTCACAAATCAATTTGTTTTGGTATTGACTATTGATAATCATATATATTTTAGTTCTGAAAAATACAAAATATATAATTTTTTGATATACGTGGTGTTCAATCCGGATAATCCGATCCGAACCAACCATACCAAACCGAAATAAAGTAATATGGTTGGAATTTGAATATTCTAAAATAACCATTTGGATATAGTTTTTAAATATCCATGGTTTATGGTTTGGTTTGGATAATATCCGAGAAATCCGTTTAATCCGATTTAAAACCGAATAACTCATATATAACCTTATATGTATATGTCACTATATTATTATATAAAATATTTGTTTATAACCTTATACATTATATAATATATAAGGTATATATTACTAAATGTTTATTCTATTATCCTGATTTTATATTTTTATGTTAAGAACTACCGATTACGTACTATTTTAATTTTATTTTTTTGTTATAATATATTTTTATATCAATTATTGAAATTATAGTTTATTTGGATATAACCGAATAATCCGAAAACAGAGTGAATCCGAACCAAACCAAACCGTTTTAAATATGGTTATAATTTGGATACTATTTTCCCTAACCAAATAATCCGAAAATCCGAATGAACCGACGAACCATAATCCAGACCCCTTAACCCCTAAACATCAACTACAATTGAAGTAGAAAAAAGTTTGGATAATACTTATCATTAATTCATTATCCGTACCATAATCTCCATTTGGCCTCTTTCACCTGTTATTTTGTACTAGTAATGACACCGAACCAGACACCTCCTTTCCCGGTCCATTACTTCACTTCGGTTCGAATTGAACTGATGTCTAAACAGAATCATTAAATAATAAATAATAGGCTTAAACTCACAACGAGCCAAAAGAAACCAAACCACGATGAGCTTCACTGCTTCTCTCATCCCTGCTTTGACATCTCCGTCTCTCTTCCCTCTCCACAATCTTCCTCCTTCCTTCTTCGTTATCAGAACCACAGTCTCCAACCCAACAAACATCACTCATCCACGGCGGATATTGTCCGTATCCTGTACTCCAGCTGCAAAATCTGTGTCGTCTTCGTCGGCTATAGCCAACGACGTTGTCCCTGACACAACTCCGGCATTGGGTTTTGAGGTTATTGTCAGCTTCTACACCGCAATTAACAACCATGATATAGCATCGGCATCGGACCTCATCGCTGAGGATTGTGTTTATGAAGATCTCGTCTTCTCATCTCCCTTCGTTGGCCGCAAGGTGAAATCGGGACCAATCTCTCTTTTTTGTCTGCTTTGTTTTCCTAATCTTTGATGAAAACCATAAACAGGCAATCCTAGAGTTCTTCGGCAAGTTCATCGATGCAAAAAGTAAGGATTTGCAATTCGTGATTGATGACATTTCAACACAGGACTCATCAGCTCTTGGTGTTTCTTGGCATTTAGGTGAGACTCCAAAATTAGAGATTCTTAAGGATTGTTAACCACTACACTAATAATCTATGACAAAGCCAACTTTACGCCTTAATCAAGGCATTCTAATGATATAAACCGGAGATTTTGACAGAATGGAACGGAAAGAATTTCCCATTTAGCAAAGGTTGCAGCTTTTACCGGCTACAAGTTAACGACGGCAAGAGACAGATTGTGTAAGCAACCACACTCTTCTTCTCTACACAACTTTTACAGTCGTCCTAATTAAGTTTTCTTGCTGAGCGAAATATCTTTTCTCGTTTTGCTCTGCAGCTATGGAAGGGACTGTGTTGAGCCTGCAGTCAAACCTGGAGAATCAGTTCTGGTAATGAGCTACTATTTTATGTTTGATTGTGTAGATACATTTGCAAATGTAGATTTCACATCTTTTGCATTTGTTTTTCAGGCTGCTTTGAAGGGAATTACCTGGCTTCTGCAAAAATTTCCTCAACTAGCCGACCAATTCTGATGGAATTCTAAAGCAGTTCATGAATCAACTCACAAATTAAAGTTTTCCTTGTGGTATATAGGAAACATACTTCGTCAGCAAACCCGATATTGTCCTATTTGTATTAATGTCAGAAAAGATATACTACAAGTACCATATGTTTTGTATATAGAATATATGCTATTAACTAAATAAAGCTCCAGTTGATCTTTTTTTGTGTGCAATTCATTCATTGAAATGGAAAGTGGGTTAAGTTACATTACCCGTGAAAGATCTCAGAGCTTCCTTGGCCAAAGAGTCTGCACAACCATTAAAGGATCTTGGAACAAAACTAAAAGAAATTGAATCAAACAGGGAGGATATATGTTTGATATCTATTTAATTCCATATATTTCTTTAGGATCTTTATCAAGGACTGTGAATTGGATCGAACAGTCATAGTTCCCGATGAAGTTCCAAAGCCCCTGTGTTGGCTCTCCTAATTGTCAGGGCTTCCACCACTACTGGTTAGGTAACTGCAGCCTCCGTGGTTGACCCGTTGATAAGGATGTTTCCTGCAGCATCTTGAGAACTCTAGCCTAACCCTGCTTGTTTGGAGGAAGCATTCCATGCCGCATCACAGTAGCACACAACCCCATCACTTATCAACGATTGGAAGATTGGAGTAGTATGGGGCTGCTGAGTCGGGCGTGTAGGCTGAGCTCCTTGCCGGTCACGAGCTAATAGATTGCTTTAAGGCAAATGTCCTAAAGGGATATCAGTCTGTTTTCAAAAAGTTCCAGACCACCCAAGAGGAGAGGGGACCCGAGTTAAGGCCTGAAGGAGGAAGGTCTATCCAGAGCTTGAAGTGTTAAGTCCTGCGGCAAAGATTGGGAGATCAAGTGAGAAGACTGTTGGTCTGTAGGTGTTAGGGCCCAAACTGCTTGATAAGATCCACGAGGGTCATCTTCATCCTACTTCTTGCAGAAGTTCTTCAACTGAACTTTTCTTTTCGTTGATAGCATAACCAGCAGTATCTTTCATTAGCTGATTCAGTCCATCTAACAGAGGATAGGTATCACATGCCTGAGGGCTTGATGTGTCGCCCACCGAGAACAGAAAGAACCCAGAACCTGTGTCAATCCAAGAACTCCCAGGAGCCTTTTTCACACCTAAGTCCCTCATCATAGTCCTCACTTCGGCAAGTTTGCTCCAAGAACCAGCAGCTGCATACATATTTGCAATCAACACATAGTAACCGGGGTTCTCTGGCTTCAGCTTCAGGAGCTTTTCTGCCGCCCATTCACCAATCTCTGTGTTCCCATGGATGTGGCAAGCGTTCAGAAGAGTAGACCACATGGCACTGGACGGCTCATATGGCATTTTGCGAATTACACCTTTGGCTTTCACCAGGAGACCTGCTCTGCCATAGAGATCAATCATACAAGAAAAATGTTGAAGACAAGGACGTATACCATACTCACACTGCATCTTCAAAAATAGCCTTTGACCTTCATGGACTAACTTGGAATGACTACAGGCTGATAGAACTGCAACCATGGTTACATGGTCAGGTTTAATCCCGGATCTGATCATCTCCTCGAACAGTGCCAAGGCTACTCGTCCTTCACCCTGATTTCCGTATCCATCTATCAAAGAAGTGTATGTTACTTCATCTCTTTTGCTCATCAGATCAGATACTCGCTTTGCAGCTACAATTTTTCCTGATTTTGCATAAACATCAACAAGGGAGTTCCACAGCATGGTATAGTCCTTGAAGCACCTGCGCCTCAGGATGTAGCAATGAAACTCTTTACCATGTTGCAGGTTAGCAATCCGAGCACAAAGAGGAAGAATGCTTGCAAGCGTAATGGAATTTGGCTGAATGCCAGCAAGCAACATCTCCCTCAGCAGATTAGAAACTTCTTCTGATCTGTTCACTTGTGCATAGCCGGAAATGATAGAGTTCCAGGTACTCAAACTATTTTCTTCAATCTGTTGAAATACTATATAGGCATGCCTAAGGTCCTCGCATTTCGAGTACATCGTGATCAAAGTGTTTCGGACATTGTCAATCCCATCGTAACAACTATGAATTGCGAGACCGTGAATCTGTTTTCCCAACCGTATTGCTCCTAAGAGCGAGCAAGCCTTCAAACCTATAATCACAGCAACAGGATCTAAACTCGTTGGGGAACTTCTCATCCTAGAGACCAAACCCAAAGCTCTTACATAGTTTCCAGTATGCAAATATCCTCCAGATATGATATTCCAAGTTATGACACTGACTTCTACACCTGAACACCACATTTTATCAAAAAGCTCAAACGCTTCACTCCACATGCCTTCCGAGGCATAACAACTTATGATAGCATTCCATGAGACAGCATCCCTTTCAGACATTCTATCAAACAACGTTCGAGCAGTAAACACTTTTCCAAGCCTTTTATACATAGAGATCAACGCATTGCAGACATACAAGCTGTACTTGTGTGAGCTAACCTCAATGGATCCATGAACCACCCTTCCAGAGGCCAAATCTAGTGTTTCGCCACACGCTTTGAGAACAGATGGAAAGGTGAAGGCATCGGGTCGAATTCCCTTACTCACCATTCTCTTGTAAGTAGAAACAGCCTCCTCAAAGCGATCGTTCTTGGCACACGAACCGATGAGTACATTCCAAGGCAAAGGATGTAAGATGTCTGAGTTCTCATTGATTGACTGAGCTTCTTCGAAGAGATCAAAGGCAGAGTAAAAAGTAACCAGCTTTGGGACTAAAGCGGAGTGATACTCCACACCCGAAGAGATACAGTGAGCGTGAATTTGCTGTCCTGGCACAAATGCACAAACATCGACGCAGGTGGATAAAAGGGAAGCTACGGAATGCAAAAGGAGGTCACCTGAAGCAGCAGAAGAAGATTGAAGACGAAGGAGAGAAAACGTCTTGAAGGCGTCCTGCAAATGACCATGGGTGGCGAAATGTCCGAGAGATTTGAAAAGATTCTCAATCAGCATTGATTCATTTTGGGTTTTGGGAGTTCTTGGGACGGAACAATAATGGCTATTCAAGCGATTTGGGAATATCCGAGCTCTAGAACAAGCATAGTTAAAGAATAATTTCCTCCTCCAAAAACAAAGTTGAAGAATCAGCCTACAAGGTGAGAAGATTTCATTGAGTCATAGCATCGAACACTTGGTGAGCTAAACATACTATGTAAACACTCAAACCCCGAGACATATTCATAGCAGAATCGAAGATATGATTCAGATGTCGGGGAATACAGAGAAGATATAGAGTGGTTAAAACGGAAGACACAATGTCAAAGTGGAAGGAAGCGCGCGGGAATCGGATAAAACCAAGTCCCGAGACTCCGGAGAAGAAGAAACTCGCTCGTCGGCAGGATTTTATGCAAAAGGCCTATTGAGGGCCAGAATAGTAAAGGCCCATTTACGTTAAGTTTACAAAATAATAGCTAAAGGAAGCGAGGCGTGTTGGCAAAGTAAAATGCCATATAAAAAATTGTGGCTACAATTATTCATCGTTATCCATATGTCTCTCTCGTTTGTGTGGACGACAAATGCAATTTCTCCATTCTCTTACTCTCTCTTTCACTCTCGTCAATGGCGACCACCGCATCTTCTTCATCTCTCCCACGTAACTACTCCTTCACATCCCCTCGACCTCCTCGCTCCTTCATCCACGGACCGTCGGTTATTAGATCGCTTCCGCTCTATCTCCGCCGTAACCGCGGATTAGCTCTCACTTACCGATTGGACCAGAAATCGAAACAGAGGAGTAACGGAAACGTCAGATGCGAGGCGACGGAGGTATCTTCTTCCTCTGTAACCTCCCCTGGAAGGAATTGGGTGCCGGTTGTGCCGTTATCGGCGCTTCCGAAAGGTGAACGGAGAGTGATTATTCAAGATGATGAGACGATATTGTTGCTTTGGTATAAGAACGATGTGTTTGCTATTGAGAATCGTTCTCCTGCCGAAGGAGCTTACAGTGAGGGACTTCTCAACGCTAAGCTCACTCAGGTATTTCCGCCATTTGAGGTTTCTTCGTAGCTGGAAGTTATACTCTTGTTGATGAGAATTTTGTGAACATTTTAAAAATGCTTGACCTTTATGAAATAGACAGCTTACCTTGGTAATCATCACATTGCTGGTAATTCGTTTCGGATCAATAGATGATGAAATAGGTTGTGATTCTTTTCTATGTCAGCGTCGGTGTTATACTGTTATTTGATTCAAGGAGAAAATTAGATCAAGAACACTATGTATTCCTCTCTGTGAAATGTAGCTAACTATGTTGAATGGTAAATGCTTTATAAGAATGTTTTCGACATGTAAACTTCTGTGCGTAGTTAGTCAGCAGTGGTGTTATACTTGTGTGCGAAGGTTTGCTTAGTACATATATTGGCTAACTTCACATGCTTTTTTGTTAGGATTTGGAACGAGTACTATGTAATGTATCAAGTCTTAGTATAAAACTGCTTTTTGCTCCCAATTCTCTTTGTTTCTTTAATTGTGATTTATTTTTTGGTATTTACAACAGGATGGTTGCATTGTGTGCCCATCAACGGATAGTACATTTGATCTTAGAACTGGAGAGATCCGGGAATGGTACCCAAAAAACGCAGTTCTCAGAGTCTTGACGCCTGCACTCAGAAAACTATTTGTGTACCCTGTCAAATATGATGAAGAAAATATTTATATCAGCATTAGAGGAAACGGGCAAAACGATGCAGCTGCTGAGATCGTCTTCAGTGGAAAAGCTCAGCCTGGACTCACAGCTACAAACGTCAATGTAGACGAGGTAAGGAAAACAAAAAAAGATAGATAGGCCTCAATATCATACCTGCTTTGTCTGGACAGAATTTAAAACAAAAAGACTAATGATAAAATTTGTGTGAATCAGGTGAGAATGGTGGTGGACGAGGGTTCTGGAGGATTTGGTTTTACGAGGAAGAACGAAGTGATAAACGGGAAAGCGGCAGTGATAGGATTCTTACTGCTGTTAGATTTTGAGCTATTAACAGGTAAAGGTCTATTGAAAGGGACCGGTTTCTTAGACTTCCTTTACTCTGCTTCAGATGCTTTCAATTAGGGACATATGTAAAGATATCTTTGGTTATCTCCGCAAATGGAGAAACATAAATACTTGGGTAAACAACCTCACACCATGTCTTAGTATATAGAGATGGCTGTTTTGGCCTTCTTTGTGTTTTACCTCTTATACGAGATATTCTATGTTCTGTGTGAGTTAAATTCATAATCTTCAGATATTTTCCGAGTATTTGATTGAATGAACAAATTTATAATAGAATCAAAACCATCCATTAACCGCGCTAGACCATTGGAATATGTAGTGTTCATTTCTCCTCATAACCATCCGGTTCATCTCACCCTTGGTTCATGACTTCATGGTAGGGGCTCAGCTATAATCTTTCAATTCTTTAAATAGTTTACTGTTTTCATTTTTTTGTCATTAAAGATTCTATCGACACTTAGGAAAAAAAAGAAAAGTTTATACAAAACTGAAAGAGAGTAGAAGTAACCATGAAACTAAAACCAAATTTCAACAAACCGGTGATATATTTCTGAGAAAATCAATTCAAATCCATGTTGTTTTTTCCTGTTATCACAATAACTAACTTGTTAAAACTAGCTTTTTCAAGTAATAAGTACTCTACATATTAATATATGGTCAACCTCTTTGCCATAATTTATGAATAATGTAATTGTGAAATGTGATCAACTATGGCGTGAGCTGTGAGATGAACTTGACTATTGGATGAAGGAAAGGAAGGTCTTACTTTGTAGATAGTGAACGAGAGAGTTGATTGCATTCAAATTGGGTTGCTCCAAAGTGATGAGTGAGAGATTCCGTGAGGAATCTTAGTTTCTGTACCATTATATAATAAGAAGATCGAGATCACAAACTCCCATTTTTTGGTTTTCTGTGGGCAAAACGAGACAAGACAAAAAAGACAATGTTTTTTCATTTTTTATTTCAGTCAAACTAAGACCATTTCTATTGAGGTCCATAATTTTGGAGGAATTTTTAAAGCTATATTAAATGGAAGAATTTTCATTGGGAAATTTTGAAACCGAGATTCTCAACTTTAGAATCTTCTATATAATATAATAATTATTTTATATATTTTATTGGTTTTTTAGAATTCCATAAATTAACATGGAAATGCTCTTAGAAGGCCAAATTAATAGGAACCATTCGCTTAAGACTATTTGAGAACACCTCGTTAAAAAGTTCTCACATGGATTCTCAAAAGTATAAAACAAAAATGATAATAAAATATCATTTTAGTACTACTCAAAATAGTAATATACTGATCAAGTTCTTAAATAGCGTTAGTGAGAAATTTTTGAGAACCTTTTTCAACCTCTATAATATTTTATCACGAATTTCTTCATCGAAGTGGTCTGATGACCTCATGCCTGATGAAATGTACCTACAGAGTACAGACCCATAATAATAAGAGTATATAAAATGAATCGAAAGAGAGAAGAAGGTAAGTCTCATGTGTTCTTTCAATCTTCACCACGTGATGTCGTGATGAACATGTTGTGCGTGTTAGTATTTGTTTTTGCATCTAATCGTATTGATACATACATCCTCATATAATAGCTGACATGTTACCTCTAGTTTTATTGCTGCCAATATATATTTACTATGTTCCCACGTAAATTTATTAAAATCATGAATGTAATAAGGGTAATGTAATAACTATATATATTTTGGACATGGAACCGGAAAATTAGATTAAAGAAATGTAAATAAGGAGAAGAATCCGTAGAACGATTCTAAAATAAAAATACAAAACCGAGACATGATATATCTCTTTAATTCATAAAATTTCTCGCAATGTGGCAATTTTGGATTTTGAATCTCATGATAAAATTGTGGGAGACTATATCATATTGACCATGTAATGAATTATCATAATTTCTCATGCATTGATCTTGCAATGAATATTGAAATCTCATAATTTGTCATGCAATGATCATGTAACGTATATAAAATCTTATCATTTTTCATTGACATGTTATTTTTATTTACATTTAATCAAATTAATCTTATCAATTGTTTAACTCATAAATCTTAATTGATTTAAGATTAATTGGTCCAACATTTAGTGCTTTTAGTCATTTTCTCTTTGGTAACTTTGTTATAAATTTTTAAAGAATGTCTTTAGTGGTCAGTTTTAGATCTCTAAATAATTCAACAATCAATCAACGCATTAGGTCGAATGATCCATCTATATCCACCACTTGTATTACATGTTGAAATTTTCTTCTTTTTCTTTTTCTGTTTATAGGAATGTTCATTTGTTTATCAAAATAGACATTCAGTTATTCGATTCGGTTCAAAATAAATCAATCGTGTACAAAATTCATAGTCTTAGATAATAGATTTCAAGTGGAACTAAATTTTTCGGTTTGTATTTTCTATATATATATAAATATTATTCTTCTAAATAAAGTTTAGTAAGTTGGATTAATTCGATCCAATTCAGATAATTTAAGTATATACTTGTTTGTTTATTTTATAATTTTGTTCGGATTTAGGTTTGTAAATTGTGGTTTAAAGTGTTCAGGAACACAATTGGTTTGGAAAACTTTCCAGCTTTACAAATGGATACATAGCTCTACAATTGATGTAAACTTTGAACAAGTTGAAACGCAAAATAAGATCAACCTAGAGAAATAAGAAATCATCAAAACTGCCAGCCACATGTCAATATCACATATTCTCCATGGTCGTACCTTTTGACTATTATTTCTTTCCCTTACCCAATAAAAATTAATTATTGCATAATCATACATTCAAATATACTACATTATTTCTTATTCCCAACCAAAGTCTACGACTTTATTCTCCCTCCAACGTATTTATCTTTGCATAGTTTCTCTTCTCTTCCTCATCAAAATCTCCATGGACTCTAACAAACACGCCACCGTGGAATCTCAAGCCAAGTACAAAGGTATCCGTCGCCGAAAATGGGGTAAATGGGTATCAGAGATTAGGGTTCCAGGAACTCGAGAACGTCTCTGGTTAGGCTCTTTCTCCACCCCTGAAGGAGCCGCCGTAGCTCACGATGTTGCTTTTTACTGCTTGCATCGACCCTCTTCTCTCGAAGACGATGTTTTTAACTTCCCTCACTTGCTTCCACCGTCCCTCGCTCCCAACACATCTCCTAAGTCTATCCAGAAAGCTGCCTCTGACGCTGGCATGGCCGTGGACGCTGGATTTGATGTAAATAACGGTGGTGGAAATGGTGGCGGCGAAGCTACATCGTCCACCGCGAACATGGAGGAAGATGGTGAACAGGGAGCATTGAACATCTCCGTGTACGATTATCTGGACGATCATGATTCATGAAGTCGTTTCATATATTGATTTGTTATATAAAGCACCAAAGTTTTTTAGCCCTTATAATTTAATATTATAATTTAGGATGTTGGTAGAATCAGCTTTCTCTTGATTTTTTTTGTTTTTTTTTTTTTTTGTTACACTTCTGAGTTTTTTTTGCCATTTGAGGTTTCATATTTCAGGATTCTTTTCATCAGAAGAAAATAAATTTTTGTAGCAATTAATAATATAATGTTAATACTTAATAGAAATTGCTTTCTCTCCATTTTGTTACGCTTCTGAAAATTTTTCCCCATATTCGAGGTTTCATTTTCAGGATTCTTCTTTTCATAAGAAGAAAATCAAAATTTATACGTGAGTATGGTTGATTCAACCTTCATGGAGATTTTGTTTAAGAGAATAATTCAACCTTCCTTTCAATTTAAGCATAGGTTCAATAATGGTTGTGTTGATGTTTTAGCAAATTTGGCTTCCTTTCTTGATCTCTATGGGTCTGTTTTAGGTAATGAGTCTCGTAATTGGCATAGAGCAATTATTCAAAGGGAGCAACAACGTTATTGTAATCGAGTATGAAGCTAGCTAGCTATAATATAAAGTATATTCGGATTTTAAAAGGAAAAGATTAATAAAGAATGTGGTCGCAATTCTTTACATTTCGTTGAGGTAATATGGAAACATTATGCTATTTTATCATCAAAATCCATGGTCTAAATATTCAATGGCAATAAACATAATTCTATATGTCCTGTCTAGAAACGTCTATGATCTTCTAGGACCGTTTAATTTCTCTTGAGACCTGTAACGTCTAGACAGAAGGCATAGACAAGAGATTGTTGTCAGGCTTTGTAAATGACAATGGGCCCATCGTACGATACCAATGAGACCCAATCACGACCGAAAGAAAGAAAAATCAGACTGTTGACCTTTTTTTCATCGCCTTCTCGATACTCATCATTGGATTCTACAAGGAAAAAATAAAGAAGACACTGAGTGGCACGCACGTCCTACATTTCTATCACAAACAAATTCACAAAAACGTGAGAGAGACAACAAAAAAGACATAGACAAACCAAATCTGCAGAAAACTTAAAGCTTGTTCCATTATTAGTTTTAGGACTTTTGAATGATCGTTTGAGTGTGTAATTAAATGGGATGTATTTGCGCCACCGCTCGTTCCCCAAACGCCGCCGTTGCCAACAATGATCTGTTAGATTCCAGCAAATCCATTCTTCATCTAATCCCTCATCCTTCGTCTTCTTCATCCCATAAGGAAGGATCTTTACCACGTCCGGCCTCTGCTGTAGCTTCTCTCACCGTCGTGGCTAATGGTTATCCAGTGGTGCGTCGTCCCTCTACGTCATCTGATCGAAGCAGCACTAAGCCGATCGTTGTTGTTGGAGCTCCGACCAGGAACCAGACTAGAAGAGTCACGGCTTTGCCCGTTGTGCAGCCTACTCAGCAGCAGCAGCCGCAGCCACTGCGTTTGACCGGAAATAAAACAGAGCTCACCAGCGCAGAATGGCCGTCTTGGCTGGCTTCTGTCGCTGGAGAAGCCATCAAAGGATGGACTCCTCGCTGCGCAGAGTCCTTCGAGAAGTTAGACAAAGTTGGTTTGATCTTTTCTGGTTACTTGCAATGGAAGAAATCTTATTTTTTAGCTCTTTGAATCTCAATATATATGTTGTGTGTATTGTTATAGATTGGGCAGGGGACTTATAGTAGCGTGTACAAAGCTAGAGACCTGGAAACAGGGAAGATTGTGGCGATGAAGAAGGTTCGGTTTGTGAATATGGATCCAGAGAGTGTCCGGTTTATGGCCAGGGAGATTCTCATTTTGCGTAAACTTGATCACCCTAATGTTATGAAGCTTGAAGGTCTAGTTACATCTAGACTCTCGGGTAGTCTCTACCTTGTCTTTGAGTACATGGAACACGACCTCGCGGGTCTAGCAGCAACTCCTGGAATCAAATTCTCTGAACAACAGGTATGTTTACATATTCTGATTTCAGAAAGAGTTACTTAAAGGTTTGGAAAATTTTCAAATGAGAAGAGAGTCTTGCTTCGTTTTCAGATCAAGTGTTATATGCAACAACTGTTCCGTGGGCTTGAGCATTGCCACAGACGAGGAATCCTCCACCGCGATATTAAGGGATCAAATCTCTTGATTAATAATGAAGGTGTTTTGAAGATTGGTGATTTTGGATTAGCCAATTTTTACCGAGGTGATCGAGATCTGCAGCTGACTAGTCGCGTTGTAACCTTATGGTATAGAGCACCTGAGCTGTTGCTTGGTGCCACTGAGTATGGACCAGCCATAGACCTGTGGAGTGCCGGTTGCATTCTCACTGAGCTCTTCGCCGGAAAGCCTATTATGCCAGGACGTACAGAAGTAATCACATTCTCTAGTACCCCATCCATTTCCTTAGGAACAATTTTTCAAGTTCTGGTGAGATAATTATCCTTTATTGCTTCTCAGGTGGAGCAGATGCACAAGATCTTTAAGCTATGTGGTTCACCCTCGGAAGATTACTGGAGAAGAGCAACACTGCCACTAGCTACAAGCTTTAAACCGAGTCATCCGTACAAGCCTGTTCTTGCTGAAACCTTCAGTCATTTCCCTGCATCAGCTCTGGCACTCATCAACAAGTTACTGGCAATAGAACCGGAGAAACGTGGATCAGCTGCTTCTGCCTTGAGAAGCGAAGTAATACACTGATACTAACCAGAATTCAATGTTTCTTTACAAACTTTCTAATGATCAGTTGCTAAACTTTTATATCTGCAGTTTTTCACCACAGAGCCACTCCCTGCTAATCCATCAAACTTACCAAGATACCCACCAAGCAAGGAACTTGATGCTAAACTTCGCAACGAAGAAGCAAGAAAGTAAGTTTTGTACATGACATTTTCAACTCTCTTTGGGAGGCTTTTCTCATGACATTAATATTTGGCTACAGAGTAAGGGAGGATAACAAGAGAAGAGGTGGAGAAACTGTGACAAGAGGGCGGCCAAAAGATCTTAAAACTGCACAAACACCGGAGTTTATGGGCGCAGGGCAGTCCAAAGTGACATGCAAAAGCCATAAGTTCAAAACAGACGAGGAAGGTGGTACTGGGTTTAGGATTGAACCACCTAGAAGAGGGATCCAGCAGAATGGTCACGCTCATGCTTCTTCAATGGTTCATCCAAGTGTTGGTGGTAAAGAATGGAACAGAGGTGGAAGCATGAAAAGGCAAACTAATGTAGAGGTGAAGTCTAGGACATCACAAACAGGAGGTGAATCTTATAGGAGAGAGTCCAACAGAGATTACTCAACCGTAAGCCTCTTTCTTTTGAATCCCTCTTGTGTGTGTACCTTGTTAACCTTTTTGGTATGTTATGTACAATTGTTGAGTTGTTTTTGGGATGTGTCAGGGAAACACACCGAGGAAAAACAGAATCCATTACTCAGGACCATTGATGCCTCCTGGTGGAAATCTTGAAGATTTGCTCAAAGAGCACGAGAAGCAAATCCAACAAGCTGTACGCAAAGCCCGTGTCGAAAAGTCCGCATCAAGAAAAAACCAAGCTATAACAGGACAGCAGCAGCATTACGCAGGACGAAATGCTCGGTAGCTAAAGAGAAAAGGAACAAGAAGAAGATATTTTACACATGATATATAGCACATGTTTTGAGGTTTCATCAAAAGCCATAGAAACTGAAGCGTTTTTGTTTTTGTTTTTTGCCTCTTCTGTGCGTGAAGCCAAGGGATTGATGCAGTTGTATAGTCAAATTTGCTCCTTAGACCAACAACCTTGACAACACTAAAATGTCAAACTGCCTTTTTGTATATATACATAAGGTATCTATTGAGTTGAGTCAAGCAACGATATGTAATTTGCAAGTGATGCAAAATATGAGCTCCAAAATTTTGCTACTGACTAGGATTCTCTCTCAGTTTCAAGTAGCTGTAACGAATCTCACCCACATCTATAAAATCTACAGCTACGCAGACTAAAGTTCCTAATTTTTTAAAATAAAAAGTGATTTGCTAAACTAAGACACCTACTATAACATATTTTCAAACATTTTCAACAATATCAATTGATTATCAAAACCGTGTTTATTACTCAACTTCTTTTTTATGTAAAATCAATCACATATTATTATTTATTTTTAACAATATTAAACTACAACAAACCCGTCTATGATTAATACTATGAAAGAAGAATCGAAGCTATTGCACTACTGTCACTTAACAATAAATGTATTTTCAAAGTATCATAATTTTTTAATGGAGTATTAAGCAATACTAATCTCTCTTTTTTTTTTTTCTTTTTTGTAAGAAAACAAATTAAAACCTACATATCCAGAGAGGAGAAAACAAATTACAAATAAACTGTTTTTTCTTTTCTTTTTTATGGTTAATCTCTTCTCTCTCCTTTGATGTTCCTTGTTAACTTAGCTTGCAAAATTTCCATGTTCGAGTTTCTCTTCTTTTATTATCATAACAATATCTTACTCCTTTTCCGCGGAAAGTAAATAAAACAAAACAAAATGCGCCGCTTCATATTCAAACTAAATTGAAACCCAGTTTTGTGGGTTTAGCCGAGAGAGCATTTCAATGCAGGTTCCAGATTCTTCTTCTCCCACCGGAGTTCTCGAGGAATTCTTCAGAACCGAAGAATTCGAAATCATCTCCGAGACAACAACGAAGAACCCCGAGAAGAAGAGTTTCCGAAACTTCGTTCAGCTTATAAGAAGCAGATCCAAAAAGTCTCTAGAGAATCTCAAGAACAACAATACCATTAAGAGCTCTCTAAGAAGATGCAACAGCTTGAGAGAGAATCTCAGATTTGGTTCCTCTTTTGATCTACTCTCTCCCCGAACTATCTTCACCTTCTCCGACCTCAAATTTGCTACCAACAATTTTGCTTCAGGTAATACATTGTAGAGAAACTTAACTCAGATTTCAGAATTACGCAATTTCGGTGTAAGTAGAATTTAGGAAACTGAAGAAAGTGGAAAAGTTTGATGTAACTGTAGCAATTAAATGTTTGGTATGGGCAGAGAATCTAATTGGAAAAGGAGGTTATGCTGAAGTTTACAAAGGGAAGTTACCGAATGGGCAAATGGTCGCGGTAAAACGGTTGATGCGGGGGAATAGCGAAGTAGATTTTCTTTCGGAGATGGGGATAATGGCACATGTGAACCATCCCAACATAGCCAAGCTTTTAGGTTATGGAGTTGAAGGAGGAATGCACCTTGTTCTTGAGTTATCCCCTCATGGCAGCTTAGCTTCTATGCTCTATAGTATACTCTCTTCTTCTACCTTCTTTATTTCTTTTGCATTTGTGGTAATCGCATCTGTTAAATACGAATTTGTTGATGATTTATATGATAGATTCTAAGGAGAAGATGCAATGGAGCATTAGGTACAAGATAGCGTTAGGAGTTGCGGAAGGTCTCTTGTATCTTCACAAAGGATGTCAGAGGAGAATTATACATAGAGATATCAAAGCCCCAAACATTCTTCTTACACATGATTTTTCGCCTCAGGTACGATACGTAAATGAAGTTAGGATTTAAAAGGTATATACTTTTTCAATTCTTTCCCATGTGATGAATGTGCCTTGGGATTTATAGATATGTGACTTCGGTCTTGCGAAGTGGCTACCTGAAAATTGGACTCACCATGTTGTTTCCAAGTTTGAGGGCACATTTGGGTGAGTCCACTATGCTTTAAGTTTAAGCAAATTCTTTCTTGGTAATACTTTTTATCGAGGAAGTGTAACAGGCAGTTTTTTTTTTTTTTTTTCCTTTGGGTCAGATATCTTGCTCCAGAGTACTTAACCCACGGGATTGTAGATGAAAAGACCGATGTATTCGCCCTGGGTGTGCTTTTACTGGAACTTGTTACTGGACGACGAGCTCTCGACTACTCTAGGCAAAGTCTTGTCCTATGGGTGAGTTCTTCTTCCTTTTATTTCTTCTCTCTTTGAGAATTCTGGAAATTCTATGTTTTCAATTTTTTTTTTTATTTAGCATTGTGTACTCGGTTTCGCTGAAAAATTCGACTAATTTAATGGGTGAGCGTGCCTCTAAAAAAAAGATTACTGCTAGCTAGCTTTGGTAAAACACTCTGGTCAAAACCCAATTAAATCAGTAGTCCACGCGCAATATTTATGCACTTTGGAAAGCTATAGCAATTTAAGCCTTTTGGCCCCAGAAGACAACTGGATACCACGTGCGGATTAAAATTCAACATTTGTTCACAGTTTTCTTTCATTGTTGTGTTCCCAGGCTAAACCATTGATGAAGAAAAACAAAATTAGAGAGCTTATCGATCCATCTCTTGCTGGTGAGTACGAGTGGAGGCAGATTAAACTTATGCTTTTGGCTGCTTCGTTATCAGTCCAGCAGTCATCAATAGAGAGGCCTGGGATAAGTCAGGTACCTAACCAACTTTCTTGTATAACAAGTAAATAAATTGCCTTGGTTTTTGATCTTTTGTATGAAATTAGGTGGTTGAGATCCTCAAAGGAAACTTGAACGATCTCAAGAGTATCATGAGGTGCAGACTTCCCTTTTATCGTAAAGCTTTCAGAGATGAACTTGGCAAGAGAGAGTAGGAGAATTTTCCCGAAGCCATCAAGACTAAGCATCTCTGCCATGCATGGTGTAATGTATTTGATTCAGAGAATGATCTTCCAGAGAAGCACGAGAAAAGGGAAAACACAAATGGAGAGAGTCAGGAGGGGTTATATCATTTTTGGAGATAGAAATTTATTATGCATCTCTCGTCAACAATAAGGTATTAATGGCAGTGTCATACCGTATATAATATTCATAGAGATCATCGCGTATAGTGAGTACTAGAAATCAACGTAAGGACAGGTTATAGACATTCAGGTTTTTACTCCAGAGTTTGATGTCGTAAATTTTATACACTTTTAAAATATAAACTCACAAATTCTATTGAAGATATCAATCTTATACACAGGCATTACTCTTTTCCCATTTTTGCTAAAACATTCCAGAAAGAGGTTTCACATATCCACCCATTGAAACAGTCTCCAATAATCAGAACATTTGAATAGTAGTTGCAGAGCCGAAAGTGAATGATGACTTTTGAAAGTTGATCGGAACATTCTTTGATACTATGCCAAATGCTATAAAGAGAAATGTTGTATTAAGAAAATTTTAGATGGGGACTTAACCTTTTGCTTTTGGATGGCTAGCTTATACATCCACAAAGCCACCACTTCATGTATAATTGCTTGTCGAGTTATTTCTTATTTTATATAATGCGTACCGAAGTGTGGGCAGTAGTTAAAACACCACAATGCTGATTGTTTATTACAAAGATAATGTGCTTTGTTGCAACAATATAGAAACGGGGAGCATACCCAAATTACAATGCTGACTACGACTTCCAGCAGATTAGTTTCCTGCCATCTTTTGGGCAAATCTGCTTATGTCAAATGCTCCATTTCCATTCTTTGTTATGACTCCCTGCACATACAAATACATTTGAGAGATCGAGACATTTGAGCATATATATATTATATATATCCTGGAACAAGTAAGCTAGAGAACAAACCTTGTCGGTTATTATTCCCGCAATAAGCTCTGCTGGAGTCACATCAAATGCTGGGTTCCAAACTGAGATCCCTTGTGCCGCGATACGCTCACCAAGTCCTCCACGTGTGTTCAGCAACTCTTTCGGAGTTCTTTCCTCTATCACGATTTCTTTTCCAGAAGAAAGTGACAGATCAACTGAGGTGAGAGGCGCAGCAACATAAAATGGGATTCCGTGATGCTTTGCGGACAGGGCGAGACTGTAAGTCCCAATCTTGTTAGCAGTGTCACCTGGAAATATATGAATTGGTTTAGAAGTGATCCATAAGGGATCAGATATATAGAGTTAAGAAGATTATCTAAGGTGTTCGCGTGCACCATTTGAAGCCACACGATCTGCTCCAACGATGACACCATCTACACGACCATCTTTCATAAGTGCTGCTGCAGCTGAGTCTGCAATAAGAGTTGCAGGTATTTTCTCATGCACCAACTCAAATGCTGTAAGCCTCGATCCCTGTCCATTGTCATATTTAATTAATTTAAAAGACTTTCAACAACAGATTAACAGAAACAAGAAAACAATCTCACGCCATGGATCCAAGCAGTGGCAGCAAGAATTATCTGTCCCTACTCTATTTCAAGGTTTTGAAGCATTTACCATCTTATTGATGACTACGAATGTAAAACTACAGGTAATTATTGTCCCAAACAGTATGCTACGGATTCTTATTCTTACAAAGCTCTATAAAAACAAAAACATTAATTAAGAGTTTTACTTGATTGTATGGACGAGTTTCTGTGCAGTATGCCCTTTCTAAGACTCCTTCAGTGTGGAGTGCACGGATGACACCGAGGGCAGTACCATATCCGGCAGTAGCCAGGCTACAGAGAAAATAAATTTCTTAGTTACTTCCTTAGTGGTTATCTGACACATAAACACAGAAAGTAAAATATAACACCTAAAAACATATTACACAACTTCATTTGGTTTAAACTGCAAGCTTATATGGTATAGGTAGTAACAAGCCATTAGTCTACTTCAATCTTCAGTGAGTTTTCCAATACAATATAGATGGTTGTGTATACCTGCCAGTGTTGCAATGGGTCAGAACAGAAAGCTTATCCGGATTTTTGGCTTGCTGTCTGAATAAGCTTGAACCAAAGGTTCCTATTGCTTTGTTTGAAGCGATATCATCTTCGAGCATATTCTCAGCAGCTTCAATATATGCCTAAAGAACAACGAGTACAGAGAATGAAGTGACACTTACGAAATCTAAAAAGATTCAGAGAACAATCCGAATAAAGTAGATTCAAAGACAAAGCTATCAGCTTCTCTCTCCAAATCGAGTTCTCTAAGCTAACGTCACCTTGAAAACGGACTTGGGTTCAGTGGAGGTAACCAAGGCCTTTGCTACAACTTGTTTAAGTTTCAAAGCAGCATCTGCAAGATTAACTGCGGTTGGCCGGCTGAAAAAACAGAAGAAGACATGAGAATCACAAGCACCAATGATGCAAAATTGATCTAACAATCCATGGAAATTAGAATACCTTGATACTAAATAATCCAACTTCTTCTCAAGAAAGGCAAGAGCATCTTTAGAGGAGCCCTCAAAAGCATCAAAGTTGTGAACTTCAACAGCCAAAGAAAGAGCAGCAGCAATGGCTATAGCTGGAGCACCACGTACCACCATCTCCTGTATCGCACTCCTGTGATCATGGACATAATTAAAAACATCTTTGTTCAAGGAAAATCTAATCAAAAGCTATGGACTTTACCATCCATCAGCAGAATCACGGATCTCCAAGTAAGTGGTTTCGGAAGGGAGCTTCCTCTGCTCCAATTCAGAGATAAAGAGTTTCAGTATACAGATTGAAACAAGTGTTAGTTTTTTGAAAAATACATATAGGGGAAAGGGGCTTAGAGAACCTGATCGAGCAACTGGAGAGAGCCACGCTTGTAGCAGATAGACTGGAGGGTCGTGTCTCCTTCGCCAGACATTGATGGACTGTGTAATAACCTTGAAGACGAAAGAACAAGAAGAGTGATTTGTGGGTGGAATTCAGATGCTTTTACAAAGTAGGAGTGAAATGACAGAACAAGAAGACTGTAGTGGGAGAGAATTAGATGCCTGCAGCTACGAGGCGGCGTGAAACGAGCCGGCGGAGGGGATATTCAGGATTTAATATTAAAAAATGGGTTAATTATTTGTTAATCGAGAATGTTGTCTAAATCGAATTTTACCGGTTCAGAATAAGTGAATAACACCAATGATACAAAGTTACAAACCACTAGACTATTATGTATTTTTTTTTTTTTTTTGTCATCTTTTATTATTAACATAAACCAAACTTACAACTGAGAAAAGAAACCATAAGCCCACAGTCACTTGCTAACTTAGCCTGGAGACTCAGAAGACAAAGCCGGCGGTCACCATTCCGGTGCCTAAGAGACAAAAGCTCTATGAAAGGGAGACAGTTTAGACTAAAGATCAAAGTGATACTAAGAAGATTACATAACCAAACTCAAACAAAACTAGAACCGTAATAACCCAGAACTAAAAAACAAGAACCCACAAAACAAAGAGAGACGGAACTAGTCTTCAACCAAACTTCCTCCTATAATGAAACGGATGCACCTCAATGAATGAAACCCAGAGCAAACTTTTCGAAGATGATGTGGTAGTTTTCGTGGTGAAAACCCGATCAAATACCTTAACTTCTCTAACGAC
>OVAF01001290.1:0-23789 GCA_900406245.1 Odontarrhena argentea | reverse complement strand
TCCTATTTAGTCATCTTGACCGTTGACTCTAAGATGGGGGATTTTGACCCCAACAATATTATTTGCCTATATAAAGAGTACAGTAATGGTCGTATTTCAAGTAATTAAACCAAAAACAATCAAAGAGTTTTGTTAAGAGGTAAAAATACGAAGGAGATGTCGCATTTGCCTGCTTATCCTCCATGTGTGTCTGAATCTTGCTCTGATCCAATATGTTGCTCTAATGGTATACTTAAAAACTCTGGTTTATTTTCCAAAGAAAATCTATTTTGCAAAGTAATAAATTGTTATTAGAGTATTTAGGTGTCACAGCAAAAAAAGTTTAGCATAATTAGGTGTATAGTAAAACATTATACATATCATTGTTTCTTTTTTTTTAATACAATTCTACCCTTTTATCTTTCTTCTTTACTTTTTTTTTTCTTTACCTCTTCTACATTCGATTCTCTTTCCTCGTATCATCTTCTTTTTCTACTTCCATCTAAATCAAAAACACATAAATTTTCATTTTTCCAATTCCATAAAACTAAAAATTTAAAACATAAAAAATAACATTATCATCAGAGTTCTTATAACCAGCTAACAATTTTTATTTACCAGATACATCTATAATATTACCGACTAACAATTCTTATTACCGACTAACAAAAAAGAAAAACAGTTGTTTACAATCAATCACCAATATAATTATTATGTTAGCCGTCTAACAATTTTTATTACCGGATACCTCTATAACATTATCGACTAACAATTTTTATTACCGGATACCTCTATAACATTACCGGCTAACAATTCTTATTACCAGATTGATCTTATCACCATAAATCACCATCAGACAGGGCCAAAATGGTCTTTAACCTGCACTTTTGTAAATAGTGAAAACAGATATAAAAGTTTTTTGTCATTTGCTTAATTATGTACTCTAATTCTATTATCAAAATCGATGACTTTTGTTATTACATATGTTGAATTATTTAATTATAAGGAGCAAAGTTTGAGTGGAAAGGATTGGTAGGACAAGATGGAGAAGCGGCGAAGAGGACTATTGAAAACGATAATCCAAATGTGACAGTGGTGATTGTACCACCGGGAAGAGTTGGATTTCCAGATTTTTGCTGCAACAGAGTCTATCTTTATTTAGATTCCAATGGTAAAGTTTTCAGACCTCCCCAGATCGGTTAGTAATGTTTTTTACTCTTGATCTCATATCTATATGATGATGTATCAGTTTTAATAATTAAAAAAATATCAATAAGCCATGAGTAAGGCAATTCCAATAAGTAAAACTTTTTATTTTGTCATTTACTAGATTATCATATCGAGTCCATTCTATTTTTAGCTAATCATGATTAATGTGGTATAGAACCTACGAACTCATAATTCTACACTAAACTCTCGAGATCTATTGAGAAAAGAGAGATATTGTTGGTTTTATGTCTGATATTTAGAGAGAAAATCAGACGTGAGTCAAGAATGAGTGAGGAATGGCTTGTTTATATAGTCAAGGGAAAGATCATCTGACATACAATAATTATCTGGCGTGATCTTGGGGCGTTTAGAGCAAGTCAATGAAATAACGTCAAGCTTGGGTCAAAGTTACATGTCATGCAAAGATACAATCAAACCACATGCATCATGAATTGATTATAGTAGTACTTTTTTTTTCTTTAATTTGTCAAGCGCATTAGACTATTTTTCAATTTGTAGGAATGTAAGATCGAATTCCTATAAGAAGAAAATACAGAAATTAGACTTTTAACTATTTAACTAAAAACACTATGGTAATTTTCGAAACAAGCTAGTACATGTTAAGCCATTTCAAATTACTGTATTTGAAAACTGGAGTTCGACTGCAGATCTCTCCAACTTTTAAGTTCTATATGAAAAAACAAATTGATTTAAAGGCAATTTATACAAGAAAGTCAAAACCATAACATATGGAGAACTGAGGGCTAATACTAATTATGTATAATCGACCACGACCAGGTTTTATTAAAAGAAAGTTATCATGGAAAACTAAACCGTGTGGTACAAGTCACCTTGTTGATCAATTATTGACTGATAACAATAGTAATCAATTATTGAAGGAGTTTGTTCTAAAACAAAAAAACAAAAAAAAATAGTAATCAAAGAATAATAAATATCAGAAGGTAACAGCTCATCGTCTCTTCCTTTTTTTCCTCTTTTGTTGTTCTCATTCACATGTTTCTTTTGTTCAAAGTTGGCCTCTATTAACTTCATTAATTTTGGTGTTCTAAAGTACAAACTTTAACCTTTTTTTTTGGTCTGAAAAAACTTGAACTTTTTCTTATTATATGGTCTTCTCGGATAAAGTTTGTATATTATACATTTACAAAAAAAAAAAAGTTCGTATATTATATTTGAAAAACCGAGGATAAACCTAAAAAAGTGCATCGTTTAGTTCCGGTATTGAAGCAAAGAAAATTTCGATACAAATTGAATACGTAACGCAAGTTTTATATAAAATATATTTCCAGTTTTTAAAAAAAAAAAAAAAAAATTATAGGTTTTTCTCCTCTATATAAAGGCAATTTCCTCTAATCTTTCTCCTTCCCTTTCTTCTCTGCCTTTGTTTGGTTCTCACAACTTGTCATCTTCGTTATTATCTCTGTATATAAAGGTTCTGGAGGAGTGAATAAACCAATATAAAAATGGAGATTGCGTACCCAAAATACGACACCCTTTTATTTGGTAATTGCTCTGTTTTTTCATTTCGTATGAAAAAGTTATCTGTTTTCTCTAGAGAAATCTATAACTTTATGGTAATTATATTGCAGATCTTGATGATACCCTTTATCCACTGAGCTCTGGTATTTCTAGAGAATGTGGACAAAACATCAAAGGTGACTTCTTTTTTTCTTTTCTCTGTTTTTTGCCAAAATTAATTTCTTGCTATACAAGTCATTTGGTTCTTGTAAAATTATGTTGAGTATTGAGACTTTGTGATTGGACTTTTGGTAGATTACATGGTGGAGAAGCTTGGAATCGACAAGAGTACGATCCTGGAATTGTCTAATGCACTTTACAAGAATTATGGAACTACCATGGCCGGTCTACGAGTAACTAACTTTCTCTTTAAATTTCAATCTAACTAATCGAGTTATCCATAGGTTAAAATCTTGATCGAGTTTGATCATTTTCATTTTTAGGCCATAGGTTATGAGTTCGACTACGATGAGTATCACAGGTATATATACAAAATTCGAATCGATAATGTAACATAAGGTTAAGATGATTCTGATATTTGTCTTATTCTTTCAATAGTTTTGTACATGGGAGATTACCTTATGAGAACATCAAACCAGATCCCATTCTGAAAAGTCTTTTACTCAGCCTGCCTCTTCGCAAGATCGTATGTTTCTTTAATATCTAGTTTATGCCTGGAAAAATACATCATTAGTTTTCTCATAACGATATATGATTGTGTCACAGATCTTCACAAACGCTGATAAGTTACACGCAGCTAGAGCTCTAGAGAGGCTAGGATTGGAAGACTGTTTCGAAGGAATAGTTTGCTTTGAATCATTAAACTCTACTAAACGCGACAACATTAATGAGAATGATGAGATCTTTGACATACTCAAATACTTATCCGGTCATGAACAACCAATTTCTGGTCTACCTAAGACACCTATTGTCTGTAAACCATCTGAGGCCGCCATAGTAAAGGCTCTAGAAATCGCCAACATTGACCCTCAAAGAACCGTGAGTGTCAAACTCGCCGACCCATTTGTATTCTTTAAACTCTCAAAACAAAAATTCAACGGTTTTTTTTTCCTGTAGTTGTTCTTCGACGACAGTGCCCGAAACATTCAGGCTGGTAAAAGCATCGGTCTGAATACTGTTCTGGTAAGCTGAAGACGTTTTATTCCTCTCTATATTTCATCCCGGAGATTAATGCATGGAGTGGTGATTGGTGATAGGTGGGGACTTCAGAGAGAGTAAAAGGTGCAGATTATGCTTTGGAGAACATTCATAACTTGAAGGAGGCTTTGCCGGAGCTTTGGGAGTCGGAGGCTAAGCCTGGAAATGTTAGGTATTCCGGCAAGCTTGCCGTGGAAACCCCGGTGATAGCTTAATTAACCGGCCTTATTTTTATCATTATTTTTTTTTTTTTGTAAGTAAATAATCTCTACTTTGTAATTGTTGAGAATAGCCTTTTCCTCCAAATAAAAATGCCATATAAAATCCTAAATCAAAATCGAACTAGTACTTTGATTATAGCCATGTTCGTTTTGCTTGGTTAGTGATGACAAATAACTATCAGTGATGATAAAAATCATTTCTAGTTAGCGGTTGTGGTAGTGCAGTTATTCTATCATTCTTTACAATCGATCCCATAATGTTGTTGTTGACAAAAAAGAATTAAGGCACTTTCAAATTGGTTCCGGCCCATACAAAAAGTCCAGCCCCATTTCAAGCAAATTCGAATTAAAAAACAATCAAATAGCTCAAAAGATAAGGTGACACGTGGCGAAATCAGAAATCGCGATAAGGTGTGTCTTTCTCACTCACTCACTCTGAGCTACCAAACTCCGGTCAAGGAACGATGACGACGACAGCGACGACCACATTCTTACATCCTCTACTTCCTTCTAACAATTACAGTTCAAGACATGTAGCTTCTTCCTTTGTCTCAATCTCTCGTTCAAGATTCCCATCCTCTTCTTCTTCGTCTCTCCAATTTCGCTCGCTTGTTTCCAATTCGACGTCAATTTTTGGTCAGAGTAAGCTCACCGGAAAGTTCAGAAAATTATCCGTTACCATTTCCGCCGCTGCAACAACTGAACCTCTCACTGTCCTCGTTACCGGTGCTGGTGGAAGAACAGGTTCATAATTCTCTGTTAATGTTCGATTATCTCTACAATGTAGTATTGTGCAAAGATGGGAAATCGATGTTTGTGTAATTGTGTTATGTGGCAGGACAAATTGTGTACAAGAAATTGAAAGAGAGGTCGGATCAGTTTGTGGCGAGAGGTTTAGTGAGGACAAAGGAAAGCAAAGAGAAGATTGGTGGAGAAGACGAATTGTTCATTGGAGATATTCGTGATCCTGCAGCACTTGCTCCTGCTGTCGAAGGAATTGATGCTTTGGTCATTCTTACGAGCGCTGTACCGAAAATGAAGCCCGGTTTTGATCCTAGCAAAGGGGAGAGACCTGAGTTTTACTTTGAAGAAGGGGCTTATCCTGAACAAGTACTAGTTTCTAGTGGTGTTATTGTGGATTTCTCCATTTGAGTTGGTTTTGATTCTTTGTACTTCTTTTGTAGGTTGATTGGATTGGTCAGAAGAAT
The DNA here is from genome assembly GCA_900406245.1 of Odontarrhena argentea. Classification (NCBI taxonomy): domain Eukaryota; kingdom Viridiplantae; phylum Streptophyta; class Magnoliopsida; order Brassicales; family Brassicaceae; genus Odontarrhena; species Odontarrhena argentea. The sequence goes on along the minus strand of OVAF01001290.1, from coordinate 18,475 downwards.
CAGATTGATGCTGGTTTGTATTCATCTCTTCGAGGGTTTGTTTGTGTTTTTTTTACCCAAAATGCTGATAACAATCGCCTTTGTTGAATAGCTAAGGCCGCGGGAGTTAAGCAGATTGTTTTGGTCGGGTCGATGGGAGGGACTAACATCAATAACCCCTTGAATAGTATTGGCAATGCCAATATTCTGGTGATTTCTTTTTCTCTGTTTTCTTGAACAGATGGTTGAATTTCGAGCAAAAATTCTTACCCTTTAAAACATTATTCTGCATTCTGTAGCTTTGGAAGAGGAAAGCTGAGCAGTACTTGGCTGACTCCGGTATTCCTTACACCATCATCAGGTATATTGTTGTAGTTTAGTTGTGTTCGGAAACAAATTGCAATGGAGAAATATCATCTTACAATTTTCTTTCTGGATTCAGGGCTGGCGGTCTGCAGGACAAGGAAGGGGGCATCCGTGAATTACTCGTAGGGAAAGATGACGAGCTTCTTGAGACAGACACAAGAACCATCGCAAGGGCTGATGTTGCAGAAGTCTGCATTCAGGTGTGCTAAAGACTGAATATTACATTAACTAAGCTAGTTGTTTTGCGTCTCCTAATCCATGAAATATCCAATTTGAGCAGGCGTTGCAGCATGAGGAGGCAAAATCCAAAGCACTTGACCTGGCCTCAAAGCCCGAAGGAACAGGCACCCCAACAAAGGATTTCAAGGCGCTTTTCGCACAAGTAACCACTCGGTTCTGATCTTGTGATTAGTTTTGTTTTCTCCTTTTCTTATAGCAGAGTCGTAGGATTAAACACTATGAGGGATGGGTTCTCTGTGTGTCTGAATCAACTCTATCTATGTGTCAAGGGGTCTTGCCCGAGTTTCTAAGCTTTTGAAATATCCTTAGATATGATGGAAACTCTCAAGTAGCTTAGAGGGACCACAGCTAATAACTAAGAGCTCAGATTTCAAGCTGAAGAGTTTTCCAGAAATAGTATAGCAGAAATAATGGAGTAAAACATCTTATTTCAATGTAGCATCGGTCCTCGTGTGTGTACATTGGAGAAGTAAAAAGCTCCTTTTCAAACCATAGTTTCTCTAAGCTTCCTCTTATACGTGTTACAATCTAAACAAGTTAACTCCTCTAGCAATATACAGTCTCTCTGATCATCCCTAGCTACAAGAATAACGTTAGAACAACCTAGCTAAGAAAGTTATGCAAAAGGACTTACATCAATACTATCTTTTAAGAAATTCTCATGTAGCACTCTCTGGTTTCATCTGCAAAAGCAATGACATTGTCTCAGTACAATATCTAGAAAGAACCGCATAGCATTTAAAGGAAATGTGAATATGAAACCGAGCTGTACCTTGTAATTATGTGTCTGGGAATTACAGGAGAAAAAAAGAAGAGATGGTCACTAGTATGCTTACGAGGATTGTCGGCATTAGCAACTACGCCTTGGAATCTGGTTTCCAAACAGAAAGAGCCATGACTGTTCTTCCCTTCCAGCCTTGCAAGAGCCACCGGTTATCTTGATCGACCACAAAATCTTTGTGGTAGAATGTCTGGACCTTTTGCAGCGCTGTCTTTATAATGCCCGGTTCAAAGGGCACTTGCACCAACCCTGACCTCATAGCTCTGACCTGCCACTGCTTATATGTCTCCGGCCTCTCCACTCTTTCCCAACCTTCGCAAGCAATCACGTTCAATGCCTCTCTACCAAAAACCTCCATCTCAAGGAACATCCTCTCCTCATCTTCCTGTGGTACAATTGTTTCAAGCATGTCGAAAATCGAGGAGAAATGAAAAAGAGCCTCGCGGAACCGTGTCACAAAAAAAGGAGCGTTGTAAGCACCATTTACAATGCCAAAAACAAAGAGATCAGGGTTGATCATTCTGATCAAATTGAGAACAGCGTCTCTACAACTATCTACTTTGACTGACTCGTCGTGCAAGTTCTCAGCCCGGTACAGGCAATTAACAACAGTAATCTCATCTCTGTCGATATCAAGATCTTCAAGTTGAATTGCATCCCACTTCTTAGCAATTGCTTTATACTCGAATGGCACCCCAAACTGTTTGGCATACGCTGCTAACCTTTGACCAGCTTCTTCAACCCGCTGTGCCGGGCGAAACCCGGGCTGCGGAAACTCAATCCCAGTGATCCTAAACTTTGGTGATCCATGTATGCCATGTATGGAAAACCGGTGAATAAGAGTTGGCCATTGGAAACCATAGAGGATACCAAAATCAATGACATGAACCCGCGGAGAATTCCCAACAAAATCGTGTATGGTCTTATTGGTTATGAAATAAGAGAGCTTCCTAAACGGGCAACACGCAAGAAAAAGCTGATGAGCCTTGAGCACGGATGCAGCGGATCTCGGTTTACTCACAATCGCTTTGTAAATCTGGCTTCCAGTACCGGCTAACCGTGCTTCTAGACCATTAGCAAAACAATGAGCCAATCTTTGGTTCCCATCACCAAACGGCGTAGAATGCTGTCTAATCTGTTTCAACAACTGACCCGCACACCGACTATCATCAGCAGCAACAGCTTGAGCACAATGTATCAGCAAACTTCTCAAATCGATAACTTCTTTCTTCCCATTCTGCCCTCCTCCTCTCCCTCTTCCGCGTCCTCTAGCTCGCCTCTTCCCTTCTTGAGGAACTGAGTTCTTCTTCTTCTCCACTCCTTTCTTCAAGACTTCACGCAACGCATTAAACTCCTTCATGCTATCTTCTCCAGGGACATGAACCAAAATCTTATCTACAACATCTGATTTCAAAATGGTTTCACTAAACACTGCAGGTAATTTGCTACTCCTCTCTTCTTCCACACAAACCTCGTCCCGATTCGGATTTTTCCGCCCTCTGCTCCTACAACTCTCCTCAATAAAATTCACATTTCTCTCGTTTTCTCCAGGAAGAAACCTACTAGCTTCTTCATTCCCTCGCCTAAACAACCAAACAGATTGATTCTCAGAAGATTCGTCAATTCCATCTCCATAGATTGTGGTTAAACCATAAGAATCACTATACGAAGCTTGAGGAACGCTTAAAACTGGAGAACGACTCTGAGGATTCCTAAAATCCAAAGTAAAACCACTCAGAGGTTTGATTCCACCGGAGTCAATACGATCTCCGGTGTAGTTTCCGGGAACCACATGGTCAAGATTTTCACCATACGCTAAGTTACGTTCAGGAGAAGGAGGATACTTCTTACCAATAGCTTCGTAAAGAGATCTCTCAGAAGCTTCGAGATCTAGAGACTCTTGAAGCATACAGACTCTATCATCCATATCTTCTTCCATCAACATCTGACTAATGTACCCTAAAACTGCATCGGAGAAATCGTAATCATCCGCCGGATCGTCCTCTTCTTCCCGACTGCTACAAAAATTCACCGGCGCTTCATTCGTCACCACGATGTTTCTGTGATCGGAGAGATTGTTGTAGTTGTAACCGTCGTATAGTGTAACCGGAGTGAAGCTGTTATGATGATCCGATTGATCGGGAAAACCGGGTAAATGGGCCAGGTTGACCGTACCGGAAAGCCCGTTAAGAGTTGGATCAGTACTCATTATCGGATCTTTCAAACAGAAATTTGAAAAGTCTGATTTGAGAAAAATGAAGAAGGAGAAGAAGAAGAAGAAGAAGAAGAGACTAGTTTACTAGACGAGGTTGTTGAAAGTGGAGGGGACCAATGGAAAGAGAGAGAGGAATCGGAATAAATGCGTTTTGATTAAAATGAAAAAAAAAAGGTCTTAATCCGAGGTAGGGAAATGCAATCTCAGCCGTTGGATCTTTGAATCTTAAATTAAAGAGGTTTTTTTTTTTTTGGTGGGGACCTGTCGTCGTGCTTTCATTTGACAATAAGCTAAAATGTGCTTTATTATCCATTTATTGAGTGCCACGTGTCGTCATTACAGTAAGTAAAAGCTCTTTATTTTAAAATGCAATTAGTACACATTTAATGGCAGTACAGATTATGAGATATTTTATTAGAAAGTTTCTCTGATTTCGATGTACTCCAAGTTTTAAACATTAAGTGCCTTGTACTAGTATTTCTTTTTTAGAACTTTTTTTACCTTAAATTGGACAAAAAAGTTAATCTTAAATGTACAAAATTATTTTTTATTATTCCTTCTGTTGCACAAAGAATGCCAATTTGACGACTATTTTCATTCAAATTAAAAGAAATTGTTAAAAAATAATTATACTCTTAAAAAATTAATAGATTATTCACATTCTTTACTAAACTTGAGGTTGAATTATGTATTAAGTATAAAATTTTGAAAAATTGAAACTACACTTAACTTGAAAAGAAAAGTTATACATTAAGATACATATTAAATATGAAGAGAGTTTCCTAGATACTTCGGGCATCAATTCTAATTTAAGAATAATATAGGAAAATGTAGTTCAAAAAATAAAGAATAATATAGGAAAATGTTATTTTAATCTTAATCCATGCTATGTACCATTACAAAGATATTTTCAAAATTCGCTTAATCAATTACCAAATAATTAAAAAAGAATGCGTGAAAAAGTATTATATATAATTTGTTTTGTTGGTTATTTCCAAATCGCACGGGCCTTTAATCTTAATATACAAAGAAAAACATCAGATGACAATTTGGGCCAATAAGTTGGGCCAAATTATGTTTTGACAAAGTCACATCAATTCCATATGACGTGAGACTATATAAAGTGTTAGAATTTCAAATTCTATCATTGTTTGTAACGTGTTTCTTTACTCCAAGGTTTTCTTGTGATCGTCTTGTTTAGAATACGAGAAACCGAATTAAAGGTCTTTGTATTATTTTTTTCATCTTATTGGCAACAGTTGTTGGAGACAGTTCTCACCCTAGAGAGATACTATAAGGAACTAATGAACTATGGGTGAATAATTGCACGTCTAATTTTCAATTAAATCTCAAATAATCTAAGAATCAATCACATAATTGAATAAAATCGTACAAATTGGCATTCCAAGGTTTTGGTTTGAAAGGGTGGAAGAGATCTAAGGAGTTCATACAGTTTCGTAGCAAAGAAAGATAAAGTACTTATATGTCCTTGGTATTCTGCTTCAACAATCTTCTCGTGTGTTTCTGGTTAGAAATGTTCTGATTTGCTGCAGTTTTCTTGTTTGAGTTTTGGTCTCTCTTGTTTTACATGTTAGATAAAATCATGTCAGAATAATGTACAAAGCTTGTTGTTGAAAAGTTTGAATGGAAATGTGATTTTGATTTGTGGAAACACAAGATCATGTGTCTGTTGCAACCTTTATGCTTAGACAAGTTTCTAAAGGAAGATGAAGCAGCATGTGACAAAGAAAAGAGAAGGAAAGAAAGGATAAGAACAACATGGAAAAAGACAATGAAAAGGAGATGAGTGTCAAGAATATGTTCAGTATGTGTTTGACAGTTTGAGTACCTCATATTGAGAAAATTTATGAAGGAACCAACTACATTAGCTATATGAAAAACACTAGAAACAGACTACGAGACTAAAACATTGTCGTTTGCAAGCTTTAGAATGGAAGAATATAAAAGCATTTGAAAAAAACTATAATGATTTCCTAAAGTAAGTAGATGATCTAGAGAGTTTGAAGCTAGATAGCCATAACTGATGAGGATCAAGCCATTCAGCTCCTCACTAGTTTTCCTCCAAGGTACGAGTCACTGATCCATACTCTCAAATATGGAAGTGGACAAGAAAGCTTACCAACGGTTGAGGTAATAAACAAAGCATATCCAAAGGAAGTTTTATATGAAAGAGCAATGTTTGCTGGGAAATTTCAGCCAAGTGTTGAAGGTTTGTATGTTGAATCTAGGGGCATAACTGAGAAGAGGTTTAATAAAAGGAATAAGCAGAGGAAAGGTACATCAAAAAGTAAGAACAAATCACTATACACGGGAAGGGCTATCCCATTTGTAATAAAAAAGGACACTGGAAGAGAGAATGTCATGGAAGGTACACAAAGAAAATTACAAATTATGCGAATCTTGTAGTTGAGACGAAACAACAGACATTAGTATTAACTGTGAGTACCCAAGATAGAAATGAACCAAATAAGCCAGCAGTGTTGACTGTTAATGCCCAAAAGACAAGTGATGAATGAATTTTAGACTCAGAATGTTTATTCCACATCACTCTAAATAATAAAGCGTTGTTTGATTTTAAGGAGATAAACAGAAGCAGGATGATGATGACTGATAACACCTATAGAGAAAAGTACGAACCCAAAATCCAAATGGATCATTGTCGTGAGATACATGCCAAACAAGAAAATCTCATCTTTTATGGAATGTTGGAAATTACCGTGTTAAAAATATGAATAATTAATAATCAAAATTGTGTATATAATGGTAGTTCATAACAAAAATTTAACAAAAAGACTTTAGGCTAGGTACATTTTTTTGGATTTGTCATCATTAATACATTTAAATTTTAGATAAACATTAAGTATAGAACCTAAAAGTTGGGTAAATGTCCATCAAAAAATATATAGACCTGCTCAAAATACTTATTGAATATATATATTAATCAAAGATTATACCAAACTTTGAAAAAAAAGTTCCTAAAGCTTTTTTAAAAAAATATATTTATAATATCAAAAATACAAAAAATGATTTTTAAGTATTTATTGAGTTTGTGTTAGCTAATTCATATTTATGGTTTAGTTTTGAAGGGGTAAAATAGATTAAAATGATATTTAAGAAACTTATTTTTCAAACTGTGGTATTTTTGGAATTCTCCCTATATTATATATCTTATAAAATTATATGTCCTATATAACATATTTTTTTAAAAAAATGGGCCATTTTTTTCCATTATGGGTCATGCTATTAGCCGGCCCTAATGATTATGCGGTCATGCCAACAACTTCCAAGTTTCGTTTTTTGTGTTTCTTATGATGCTTAAAGAAATGAGATAAGTGCTAGGTAGGCCAAGCATGTTAAATGTTAAGACACCTTAGTCGTGACCACAAAAAAACTCTCATACACCATTTACATATGCTTGTATATCCTTTGCATAGTCAGGGACCTAATCAATGGTATTGTGGCTTCACCAGTCTGAGCATGCATCTCACAGATCTCTCTTATGCAACTTGTTTTTTTTTAACTTTTTTTGGGACAAGTTTCATCTTCCAGGTCTAATCTAATCTTGTAAACCTCGAACATTTCATTTATGATATTTACAAAAAAAAAATTTCAAAAAACCAAATTTGAAAGAAATTTTTTCTTGGATATGCATGTGACATAGCCGTTCCAATCGATACTTTCTCCGGACCGTTCCGAATAGTAACTTCAATTATTGTAAACAGTAACATAGAGAAGTGCTTTTAGAAATCATCTATCTATTCGAAGCCTAAAACTTGCAACTCACATGGAAAATAGAAGATGTGTAACAATTATATCATAGACACTCCACATGCTCATGTAATAACGATAACTCAAGAAGCTTGTCATTCAACTTTTGCGGCTCCATCTCATCCATTTAATACAAAACTTTATTATTGTTCAAGAAAACTCATAAAATAAAACCATTTATATGTGCTGCAGAGAACTATTATATTTATTCGTATGTAATGTCGACCTCCTCTAACCACATGCTCTTAATGTGATGGTCGAGTCGTTTTTGCTCATTTATAAAATTATAATACCAATTAGGTATGTTAACATGCGCTGCAACCTAAAAAACTATAAATTACATGCGTGCATGCGTAGATAATGGCCAATAAAAAATCATATACTATGAGCTATGATGGTAAGAAAGAAAAAGACAAAAAAAATTATACGTGATTTGGGTTTTGGGATTTGATTCGGTTTGGTATAATTTGGTTCGCCGTGAATTGTGAAAACGCTAGGCGTTCGCTAGGCGTTCCCAATCTCAATTCCAAGAGAAATTGTCTTGTTCCCATTCTCCATCATCAATTGGGTTGGTTATTGGTTAGACATAAATTATCTAGTACCATTGTACGTTTTGTACCAACTGCAAATCTGGTTCGCAACTGGTTCATGTTCTGGTTTTCTATTTATGGATCTCTTTAGATTATTATGTAACATTAATCTTGACATCGACAGGCTTCAATAATCTTTTTTATATGTGTTATGATTTTTAGAAAAATAATGTTACATTATACTTATAGAAAAAAAAAAAAAAAAATTAGATATGGTATTGGGATGTTTGGGTTCGATTTGGTACCAAAGTTTGATTATTTATTTAACGGCTTTAGCATTTATATAGGATAATAAGAACCTACAAAAAATTTTAGGTTCCATTTCAACTCAAATATCTTTCGATTTGATCTAGTTCGAATGTTGGATGAAAACAGATTTACAAATGAAATTTTATGGATTCAGTTTTTTTTTATGCGACTTATCTGAAATATCCAAATATATCGAAACGTCAAACTTACCGAAATAATAATAAAAAATTGTAAATATTCAAATAATATATTCAAATTGATTAGTTATACTAGACCTACATGAACATCTATAAAAATACATTGATTAACCGAAAAATCTCTTTTAAAAAATAAATACATGTGCTATCTAGACACATCCAATTTAAAAAAAAAAAAAAATTGGATTCATTTATTTGGAATATATTAGGTAGCCGTTCGATTTCGATTCGATTTTGTAAAATCCATTGAAATAATTTAACATTCTCGGTTCAAACTGATTTTTATATGTCAGTTCTGGGCTCAGCTTCGATACTCAAACCATATGGATAAATTGACATTTCAATTGTGATGAAAGATGGTCGAAAATGGTTAAACATCAGATGATGTCCACACGTATCTAAAACCTCTGGCATCTTTATGCTCAGTTTCACTTTCACTAAATATAAGTTTTGGTTTAAGATATATGTAGTAAACAATGTCAACTGTTTGATTCGGTTTAGTAATGACGAATCTCATTTCGGTTTGGTATTTATGACAAACACATTAAACCAATGAGATGGGCAGCAATAAATTACATTCAATTTCAGACCCTGTAAATATGGGAGAATTACAGAAAAAGAACCACCAAAATTTAACCCAATGAGCATCAGTCTCCTCCCATAAATACCATTCGACCTTCCCACTTCCTCTCACTCATATCCAATACACATCTCTCTCTCTCTCTCACTTTTCATCTCAATGACGGCGACTGCGTTTGCGTTCCGCTTGTGGTTCGCCGTTACGGCAACGTGCTTCCTCTTAACCGCCACAAACGCCAAAATCCCTGGCGTCTACACCGGCGGTCCATGGCAGAACGCTCACGCCACTTTCTACGGCGGCAGTGACGCCTCCGGCACAATGGGTACTCACTACTTTTCATCAACTCTCATTTCAAAAACACAACTTTTATGAGTCCTGACTCTGTTTTTGTGCTCTGTTTTTTTTTGTAAAAGGCGGCGCGTGTGGTTACGGGAACTTATACAGTCAAGGATACGGAGTGAACACGGCTGCTTTAAGCACTGCTCTGTTCAACAACGGGTTTAGCTGCGGTGCTTGCTTCGAGATTAAGTGTACGGACGACCCGAGATGGTGCGTTCCTGGGAACCCATCGATTCTAGTGACGGCGACTAACTTCTGTCCGCCGAATTTCGCACAGCCTAGTGACGACGGAGGATGGTGTAATCCGCCGCGTGAACACTTCGATCTAGCTATGCCTATGTTCCTGAAGATAGGGTTTTATCGCGCCGGCATTGTCCCCGTCTCATACCGCAGGTCTTTTTCTCTATCTCTGCTTTTTCTTGTTTCTCTCACTTGCACCGTTTTAGGTTTTGTCGGTTTGTTTTTACATATTTGGTTAANGTTCCTGAAGATAGGGTTTTATCGCGCCGGCATTGTCCCCGTCTCATACCGCAGGTCTCTATCTCTGCTTTTTTTCTTGTTTCTCGCACTTGCACCGTTTTAGGTTCTGTCGGTTTGTATTTACATATTTGGTTAGAATCATTAAGAATTTTTAGGTGTAAATTAATGAGGTGCTACACCTAAAAATGGCATATGAAGTTTATAGTTTAAGGTCCTTAATATATGATAACGACACTAGAAATATACTGTAAAATAGTATTATGTAACTCAATATGTTAGTATTATCCTTTCTCTGTGTTGTTTTGCTCTAGGCTTCTAGCAACTATAGGAAAAAACGGCCTATGTTGTTTTTTTTCCCAGACTTTCTGAAACTAAAAAACATCACTTTCAGTTTTTGATTCTTTTTTCTCCCTCTAATAAATTTAAATATTAGTTTTGTGAAATGGGAATTTATTTATTTTATTTCGTATTATCTTTTGGGGAAAACAAGCAGGACATGTGTCTACAGTTAATAATTCATCAATCTCACTTTCTCTTGTCTTGTTGTTAATAATTGTCTGAATCTGTTGTGTCCTTGTCTGTTTTTGTACTCAGAGTACCATGTCGGAAGCTAGGAGGGATAAGATTCACAGTGAACGGATTCCGATACTTCAATCTCGTTTTAGTAACTAACGTCGCCGGCGCCGGAGATGTTAATGGAGTGAGTGTGAAAGGATCGAGGACGGAGTGGGTGAGAATGAGTCGGAACTGGGGACAGAACTGGCAGTCCAACGCCGTTCTCATTGGTCAATCACTCTCTTTCAGAGTCACTTCCTCTGATCGTCGTTCTTCTACCTCTTGGAATGTTGCTCCTCCGTCGTGGCAGTTTGGTCAGACTTTCTCCGGCAAGAACTTCCGAGTTTGATTGAAAAACTTGAAAAAGATCTAAGTTGTCTTTTAAATTAAGACAACAGAGACTCAGATGTTATTTGTTATTTTGGTTGTGAGAGAGAGGCATTAAAAAAAAGAAAAGACATTTTTCCCGCCCTGGGTTTTCCCTTAATTTTCTCGGGAAAATTTTCTGGTGGCGTTGGGAAAATAATATTTCCTGTTTTTTTTCTACAAAAGAAATGTTTTGAGATTGCGAGTGGTAATGCTTTTTGTTTCTTTTTCTACTTTATTATATTTTTGTTGTTATGGCTTCTTCTTCTTATGGATGATAATCCATGTAGGGCCGTGATATGCCCAACCAATATGTGATGTGCTATTGGGCCGAGTATGAGATTCTGTACTACGAAGTTCTGAAATTCGATTCCATAATCAGTTTGGGACTAATGTTCTTAAGAGTAAAGAAGATTGATTGTTATATGATTAGGGTGGACATTCTGGTACCCTATCAGGGTTCGGGTCAGGTGCTCTGAGTATTATATTTTCGAGTTTTTAGTTGAAAATCAAAATTACCCAACTTTTTCGGATTATGTATTACCCAAAACAAAATCCGAAAAACAAAAAAAATTACCTGAAAAATAGAACAACAAGAAGCATAATAGATGTTTTACTTTACATTTCATTTTGGGTACTTTGGATATCCATTCCGTTTTTGGTTCAGGTCCGGTTTTTTGGATTTAAGAGTTTCGAATCTATTTTGGTATTTTACAAAATCGGATTGGATTCGTTCGGATTCGGTTTTTTGGTTTGGGTTTTCTGTGGCAATGACTAGCTACAGTAGAACCTCTATAAATTAATACTCTATAAATTAATAATCACTATAAATTAATAAAATTCTCCGGTCCCAAGTCGGGCCAGTGTAAAAAATGACAATATTCGATAAAATAATAAATTAATAATTTTTTTGAAACTCTAGTGTAAAATATAGTCCCAATAATGGTATAAATTAATAATCAAAAATCTTAGGCATATATATATATATGTATATTTTATGTGTATTTAAGAAATTATATTATAATACGATGTGATGTATATTTTCTTTTTACTAAGTTTACTTTGTTGAAACGAAATTTTATACTATGTCATCTCTATTTGTTTCTAAATATTGAGAAGAGTTCTTACAAGAACCATTTTATTATATAGAACTACTTCGAGTATTATTATTTCATCTTTGTCATCATCAATATTAAGTAGACATAAATCTTTTAACCTTAATTTTTGAGCATGTATAATATTTGTTTGGATTTTTGAGTTATTAACATCTATTTTATTATAATAACTAAAATTATTGACATGATATTTTCGATATCAAGAACAATATGAATGTATAAATAAGAAAGTATAAAAAAATTTAAATACATTATAACTTAAGAATAATTTATGTGAAATTTAAGGTAAAGTACATATTTAAAATAAAATTTATAAAATATAATAAACTAATAAATATCTCTATAAATTAATAAATTATTAATTTATCGATAAATTAATAATTATTAATTAATAGATAAATTAATACCTCTATAAATTAATAATTTTTCCAAGTCCCAACATTATTAATTTATAGAGGTTTTACTGTAGTTGTAATTAAAGAAATATTCTCGTTCCTCCAAACTTTCTGCCAATTTTGCCGAATTACCTGAAAACTAATAATACTCGAATATTTTAAAAGTTAAATCATTTTGGTACAAATAGCAGAAATTGTAATAATCTAATAATGCATATATATCTCATACTATATAATATTTATGAAATTATGAATGATTCCTTTTTTATATATTCCTATGAATGATTCTTCTTCATCAAACTTAACTTGAAAGGTGAAACCATAGACATGACACCCACTCCTCGATCTTTTCTTCAAACAAATATTCAATCTCTCTACAAACAAAATACATTTAGAAAATAACACAAAAACTTTGGTTAATGTTTCTTAAACTTCTCAAACATTTCTTCCACTTCTAAAGATCAACATGTCTCTCTCTGGCGACGGAAAGTGGCGGTCAGAGGCGAAGAAGCTAATGGTTAAACCTTTCCGGCTACTCGCAACAACTCACCTTAGTCTCATTCTTCCTCTTTCTTTCCTACTCCTTAGCCGTGTCGCCGTGGCTTCTTTTCTCTTCTCTTTGACCAAGTCTCAGCCAAAGGCAGAAACATATTTCTTTCTTTACATGAATCCGACGATACTATACGCCGTCGTTTTGTTAATTAGCTTTTACACGCTTGTTCTTGGTTTAACCACCAAGATCACGGCTACAGATCCTAAAAGTTGGGTTTACTTTTATCCACATATCAGCATTGCGTGGATCACACTCTTTCTTGTTCTAATCTCTGTTAGTCTAGGTCTTAAAGGAACGATACCAAATGGTTTAATTGGAAATGAATGTAATTTGTTAAGCAAGCTTGTGTTTTTCTTTGGTCTTCATGAAGTAATGATTTTATGGTGTAGAGTGATTGTAAGACCTGTGGTGGATAACACTTTGATGATCCAAGGTAAGAGAGAAGAGACGACGGTGGTTGAGAGAGTTGCTTTAGCCGTGAGCTATGGAACGTTGTGGTGGTGGAAGCTTCGTGATGAAGTAGAGGCTTTGGTTGGTGTAGCGCAAGCTAAAAGAGCATTGTTGTCGTTTCTATTACCAATTGATGGTAATGTTAGTTTGGATGTTGGAATGGTCGATTTTGTGAATTGGTGGTTATATTATATGGTTGTGACTATTGGTATGGTCAGGATTGTTAAAGGGTCTTTGTGGTTTGGTATGGTTTTACTATTCAAACAACGTCCAAGAAGATATCCAAGTGGCATTTCCACCCCTCCTGATTCTGTAGATTCTAATGTTCATTATGATGATGAAGGTGACAATAAGGTGTAAGTAACCATTGGTTATATGGTGGAAAGCGTTTTTGGTCGAAGTTTCAAGTTAATAATTTGTTATGGGAATGATGTTGAGATTCTTTTAATGAAATGTGAATGATGTTGCATTTTGGTGAGAATAAGGCTATGAATGGTAACAGTGGTTCGTGGGGCGTAATAAATTGAAAGGGGTTTGTGGGAATAAGCTGAAAATAGTTTGCGATGCGGTTCAAATATAAAAAAAATGCATACTATAGATCAAATGCGATTTATATAAAATAGTGCGAATAAAAAAAAGTATACCACGGATCAAATGTTGTTGATATAAATAATACAAATAAGTATGATTTGTAATAAAACGAAAAGTACCATTCATACCCGAAGATTGTATCGTGCCAACATTGCTTTTTTTTTCTGTCAACTTTTTTTTTTTGGTAAACTTCGTGCCAACATTGCCAAAATTTAGAAAAGCTATATAATATTTTGTTTACTAGTATAATAAATGTGGCAGCCACACGATAGTGAGAAACGGTTAGGTGTCTCTGGGCTTAACGTAAACATTTGATTAAGCTTCTTTTGTTGGATGCTCATTATAATTTTTTCTGTTCGCCTAGGTCGTACATCTCATTGGTTCTGAAGACCTAAGTTAGAACCATAATACGATATTATATGTTTATATATGAAGAGCCACTCAAACCAGTAATCTCTAAATTTTGTTTTAAATAATAATTATTTTCTTTATCTTTTTTTTTCATTAAATTTAGTTTATATCCCTTGAATTAAATAAAAAATATAGCTTAGGATAATACAACAGAAAGAGTAATGTTATTAGTTTTATCGTTGTTTTTCCGAATATCCAATAGAAGCAATTAAATCTTACTAATCATATTGAAATGGATAAATGAAGACAAACTTTTGTCACAAATTAGCTAAACCTTGAAATATTTGAAACTTGTCCCAATATCTTGTTGCATTTTAATTAGTTCTCCTTCTGTAGTAAAAGGTCCGGGCGTCCGGCATTAATCGCTTCTTCTTTTTTTTTTTTTTTAACTTTTTGTAGATAATAATTCTTACTTCTATTTTCTCAAAATATCTTCGAATAATGCATAGCTAGACACATCACATATATTTGAATGTTTATTAGCTCCACTTGTTCCATGAAATAAACAAGGTAAAATCTCCACCATGTATATATATCGTCTACATCATCATAGCTTGGATGTCCACACTAACCATAAATACATGAGAATGCCTTTCTATGACCACTTATAAAATTTCCACATCTATCAAATATTCCGCTATGAGAACGACGTTCTACCATAAGTATGCACATGCCTTTCAACACTTGATTTTCGGAAAGTCTTTGGACGTTTTTGACATCATGCTTCATAAATTAGACCATCAATAATTTTAACTGAACTGTTCGCATAAATTAGACCATCAATAATATACAACGAGAATGCCATTTACATGTGTTCTCGTTGATTCATATATTATTCATTAGAAGGGTCATTTACATGTTTTCCAGTTGATTCATATAGTATTCTTGATAATCATGATGAATTAACATAAGCCAAGGTTTATTGATGAGACAAAAACAAGGATGAAATCAAAGTTTTATATAATGCTGAAATATCACAATTCTAGCTCTTATACCTAAAAACAGATGATATCATAGAGCCGAAGGATTGCCGCCCAATATCTCGTTGCAATGTGTTCTACAAGATAATCTCTAAGATTATATATTGCTAGTAGACTCAAGTTGGTATTTCCTAAGTTTATTGCGTCTAATCAATCGATTTTTATTAAATATTAGCTACTAATGGAGAATGTATTACTTGTCACTGAGCATGTCAAGAGTTATCACAAAGCTTTGATATCTTCTAGATGTGCAATGAAAATTGGCATCTTTAAAGCGTTCGATTCGGATTAATGGGATTTTTTCCTTACTAATTGAAAACTTTAGATCTCCCCGCAAAGTTTATTCATTGGATTCGATTGTGTGTAATCACCCTGTACAAGTTCGATTGTGTTTTTTCATCTCTTTGTTCATGGACATTTGATTATGACTTTTTCACGACTCGTTCCAAGACTTGCTTCAAGACTCGCATGCGAGATTTTAAGCTGGTTTCAGGTGTGTCTTTGTTTCAATAAATCAGGAAGTTATTATTTAATTTAATAGATTTTTTTTAGTATGCTAACGCTGCTCAATCCTTTTAATCGAGATAAATTAATTCTTTTGATGATGACACAAGGCGAGATTTGCATTTACGATACGATTTAAACTCGACCATTTTTTATGATCTATTTAATTGTTGGGGTCATATCCCACGCAACCATAGACTAATCCTGGAATCGGAGCAGTTGGAGTAATATTTGTCATGGAATTCAGCGTAGAATCATACGGCTGTTTCCATCGCATAAGAATCAGAGGATCACGTCGTCACGACTCTCCGTAGAGTATTCGGAGAAACGGGCGAAATTACGAGAAGGTGACAAAGTGATGTGGCGAGATAGCGTGACAAGCCGCGTCGGCGAGATGATATGGCAAGATGACATGTTTTGCCAGTTTTCGGCTCAATTCGCAGAATCGGCCCGAAAAGACATTGCATATTTTGTTTAGGAAATATGACTTTATTGTAGACGGTTTATTGTATTATAAATAGGTTGTAAGGTCCCAACCAACGAACCATATTCTCTCTCGTGAAAAATCCTAGCTTTTATGCAGAGAATCTCTTACGAAATTCTTACAACAATAAACACAATCTTTTTTTTTTTTTTTTTTTTTTTTTGCGTTCATACGATTAAGCTCTGGAATTTGACGAATCTTTAAAATTAACGTTACAAGAACCGTTTGTGTGTGTTTACACATCCACAATAATCGATTTAATTTCTTAGGTCCAGTGGCTATGGCAATTAAAAGTATTTGGTTTATATGTGANTAAAAAAAAAAAAAAAAAAAAAAAAGCTGAGAAAACACTATCTACCCAGAATAATAGTTTTACAAACACATAATTTGTATTAAAAAAAAAAAAGAACCCTTAGCAAAAAGGTTTCCATGTAAGAAGAATGTATCCAAAATGGGATGTATGATTTGATTTCATAGTTAAGAGAAGTAGAAGGGAAAAAGATTGATTAAATAGTAAAAAAGGGATAAATAAAAAACAAAAAAGAAGCCGGAGGAGGTGGAAGCACATGAGGTAAAAGGCAAGAGATGGCAGAGAGAAGATCAGAGAAGGGATCTGCCTCTTTTTGACAACTCATATGTCATGTCTTTTCTTTCTCCACTTTATTTTTCTCTGATTCCATCATCATTTACTTCTTCTTTTTTACTGTCTTTGCTC
Organism: Odontarrhena argentea; assembly: GCA_900406245.1. NCBI lineage: Eukaryota > Viridiplantae > Streptophyta > Magnoliopsida > Brassicales > Brassicaceae > Odontarrhena > Odontarrhena argentea. Next base: position 1,551 of record OVAF01001290.1, on the reverse strand, counting down.
TGTTTCACATTCTATATCTAATTTGATTTTTATTATTATTTTAAGTCATTTTCCCCCTCGAAATTAGACTAATAAAAATGATGTACATATATATACTATTTTTTACACTATTACTATTTTGGTAAAAACAGTTATATATATTAGATGACATTTGATAGGTCTTCCTAGACATGCAATTTATATATTATGAAGTAACCAAATTCTCTGAGAGTAAGGTATATAAAATCGTTTCCAAATAGGTTTATAATTAGGAGTGACTAGAACTGTTTTTTTTTTGATCAAAAGAGTGACTAGAACTTTGGACGTTGGTATTGGTCACTGTTGCTTTTTTTTTTTTCATGGTCACTGTTGTTTAGTCTGGTTGCAAACAAGAATTTTTTTTTAACTTGAAAAAAAACAAGCTGTTTTTTAGTTTGCTATTCATGGATTTTTCAAAAACAATTATTGAATTGTACAATATCAAATCTAAAAAAACCCTATAAAATTATATACAAAAAATATCAATAGTTTCTATAACACAAAATTTGAAAATGGAATGATATATGTGTTAATTACCTGGCAGCATATAATACAACATTATAATTTAAAAAGCCATTTTTCAAATAGGTAATCAGTTGGAATCGGTTTTTGATTTAATTAATATTATTGTTTAAACAAAAAAAAAAAAAATTAGCAGCAAATTTATATAAAAAACTGAATATTGATAAAATATTAAAATAGAGAAAAAAAAAAGGGTAAATTTATTAATGATATCAACCAATTGTCGAGGGCATGTAACCGATTGATTTGTGTATAAACAATATACAATAATGCGTCAAAGATCAATTCGCTTCAAACTCGAAACTATCTAACTATTATTATTTATTCAGTCGAAATGATATCATAGAAAAAAATGTAAATTCAACAATTCCTCATCATAGAGCATTTAGTCTGTAGGTATGGTAAAAATCCGGGTCATTGCCTGCTAACAAAATAATAATTGTAGATACGGACGTAAATAGTATTTGTGGATCCATCAAATCCGATTTCCCACGGTTTATCCGGCTGAATTAATTTACACAGCAGGCCCATCTCCAGGCCCACCACTAGACTTTGTATGAATATACATTTCTTGTTTTGGTAAATCAACCTACCATGTTGGCTCTTCTCTTCTTTGTCTATATACTCCCCCCACACTATCGCATTATTGTTTCTTGTTCTTTTCTTCAATTTATTTATTTTTTTAAAAAGATATATAGTGATTCATTTTAATAAATGTTCGTTCTTAACTCTTTTGTTGTTAAAATTATAACTTTATCACTGTCGGGTTATTTAAGAGAATCTTTTAAACAATAAAAAAAATGTATTGACTTAATAATGATGTGTGTGTGTCTGTTACATCTCTTGAGAAATTCCTCCTTACTACTATATACAATGCATTATTATTATTAGTATCACTATCACAATGACACAATAATAAGTATTTTCACAGTGACGTCATTTTTTTTTTGTGAATTTGCCAAAATTGTATATGGTAAGATATAGAGGAGTGGAAAGAGTGAGTAGAGTCAA
>OVAF01001289.1:0-23799 GCA_900406245.1 Odontarrhena argentea | reverse complement strand
TTAGAAATATCAATTTTATAAAATCATCCACGCATCGCGTGGACTTTCCCTAGTATATACATAATTTAATAATTTCAGAAAACTTATATCATGTTACTATGGTTAAACTTTTATTGTTTGGACCCCCAATTTGTATTATGTTTCTAGCCCCCAATTTCTCATGCACGGCCCTGTATGCCGGCGACGCAATCTCAACCGGTAATCTTAGAACCAATCCGGTTGACATTCGGTAAGCAAAACTAGCACAGTCATTAACTTGTTAGTTAAGTTAAATGTTAGTATTCTTCCTAAGATTGTTTGTTTCAAACAAAATGGATGGTTATGATTGCATAATCCATGAGACTGACTAGCTAAAGCAATCAAATTCACGACCGTATCCGCAAGTCTAGAGCAATAGCAACTTAACAAACCATAATTTCAGATACCATTTGGTGTATCAAGCATAATTTCAGAGACCATTTGGTGTAACCCAAAATCAAGACGGGACTGGTAGCTCGGTTCGTGGAAAAGCAAAAAATAAGATTTTTGTTAGTTACGTTCTAAGGAGTTTAGCTCAAATCCTTGTTATAAATAGAACGTCTCTCACCCGATTCCACTCTATCTCCAACAAAATCCTTCTTATAAATAGAATGTCTCTGGCAATGAAGATTCTCTTTTTGGCCCTCGCCACAGCCACCGTGTTTTCGGCGTTTTCCGCCGCCGGAGATGATTCAATTACCGGATTCCGTTTAACTCCGAGGTCACCGTCCACTCCTCCGGCAAATCCAGCTCCCACAACCCCACGTCCGCCAGCCGCCACAAATCCTCCCCCAACTCCCCCGGCCGCCACAAATCCACAAATATACATATATATTAGGTTTTGCTTATTGTTTTCTTATTTTTCGTAGGTTTTGCTTATTATATTTTATATTCTTACCGACTTTGCATTTTCAAATTTTACAATCAATAGAAGTTTAGAAAGATATTTATAAACATGTATACCTAGACGTAGATTTGGAAACACATTAAAACAAAAAGTTAAGAAAAAATTCAGAATTTGTTTGATTGGTGCACTACAAAAAATAGTCAAGAGTTTAACCAAACAAATAACTGGTCAAATGCAATTACTAAACTAATGCATTCCTACATGAAGAAATTGGCGAGAAGGCTTTTAGTGTTCTTGTATGTCACTTTATTTAATTCTTTTAATTTATTTATTTTCCTTATTTTCTTATATTTTCCGTATGTTTTGCTCATTGTTTTCTTTTTTTTTCCTAATACTTTTCTTATGTTTTGCTTATTATATTCTTTATTTTTACCAACTTGCAATTTTAAATTTTATAATCAATATAAGTTTATAACGATAATAATCATGTATACCTTGACATAGATTGGAAAACACATAAAAGAAAAAGTTGAGAAAAAAAATCAGAATTTGTTTGATTGGTTACACTACAAGAATAGTCAAGAGAATAACCAATGTGGAACATAAAATAATAGGAATAAAATGCCGAGCATAAAAATAATAACATTTCTCTTCATTTAATACATTATTCATTTATTTGACATTATTTTGTGGTACATGTGATTTTTTTTTTCTTTTTTTTTTGTCCAAAAAAGTTATACATGTGATTTTTCATTCCTCAAAAGTTATACAATTTGAAAGTATGATTTCTCTTCACTCCTAATTAGAAAACAAGAATATTCCTCGTTAGATTCAGATAGGAACAAGAAGTAACAAATATGTGTTCACAACTAAAAAAAAAAAATATGAATCAAATTACTTTTTAATAGTTACTTAATAATTTTAATAAAATAATAACTTTAAATTCAAATGAATATTATATTTTAATCAATACCTAGGAAACTACTTATGTTATTTTTTTAAAAAATTACTTCAAATAAATATTCTGATTTTATTTAATTTCTTAAGATTTCGACATGGAATTAAAATTTAAATAACCATAGTCTGGAACTCTGGATGCTTTATGAGGATTAAAGTATTAAACTCTACAGAATATATGGGTTATTTAAATGGGCCCTGGTTAAGAAGTCAAATCTTTCTGGGCCCAAATTTGATTTGGTTCAAGAGAATTAGGGCTTTTGTCACTCATCATCTTCCTCCTCCTCCTTCGATTAAAGGAGAAGAGCTGGTTTAGCCGCGGGCTTGGGAGATTCCACCTGCAAAAATGGTACGTCTCTCTTATTCGCCATTTGAGTTCTTTCTTTGATCTGTGCTAAAGGGTTTTCAAAATTTTGGGAAATTCTCGCTTTAAAATGTGTTTCTTTGTGATAACTTTTGGTTTTAAGATTCGAGTAAAGAATCACTACTCGCTATTGATAGTTAAGAGTACCAAGTTGTAATGTTTGTTTTTAAGTACTGCAAAATCCTCAAATGTTACTTCTTCCATTGAGAAACAATAGCTTCTGTCTTCTTTGGAGATTTTCCTGAGTGTTTTTTGGGTTCTTGTTACTGTTTCTAAGTTAAACTGGTTTTCGTAGCGTTGGAGGATTTGATAATTTGGTGTACTTTGGATTCTGTATTATAAAAGTCTCTGTTCTATGTATGTATATGTGCAAGCTATGTATCAAAGACTTAGACTTGTAATGGTGGTTTAACTCTATTTTATATTGATTGTTTTTTCTGCAGGCAAGGGGATTGAAGAAGCATTTGAAGAGGCTCAATGCCCCTAAGCATTGGGGGCTTGACAAACTTGGTGGTGCCTTTGTAAGTCACCTGTTTGAATTGAATATTACTGTGTCTTAGTTTTGGCTTGATATGTCGTGTTTCTGGATATCTGTAATGCTCTATCTCTCTTTGTATAGGCCCCTAAGCCATCTTCTGGACCACACAAGTCGAGGGAGTGCCTTCCCCTTGTTCTTATCATCCGTAATAGATTGAAGTATGCTCTGACTTACCAGGAGGTGATTTCGATCTTGATGCAAAGGCACATTCAAGTTGATGGGAAAGTGAGGACTGACAAGACATACCCTGCTGGTTTCATGGGTGAGTCAGCTTAATAGTCGATTTTCATGCCCTTTTGTTTGTGTGATTCTTTGATCAATGACTTATAGGATGCAATCTTATTCTGTGCAGATGTTGTGTCTATCCCAAAAACGAATGAGAACTTCCGTCTTCTGTATGACACCAAGGGACGCTTCCGTCTTCACTCCATCAGGGATGAAGAAGCAAAGGTTTGTTCTTCTGAAACCCTTATAATGATGCCATTTGCAATGATAGAACAGCACGATGATTGCACTTTTGCGTTGAAGTTTTATGCTTTAACAAGTTGTAATCTTTGTTGGTGCAGTTCAAGTTGTGCAAAGTGAGATCTATCCAGTTTGGTCAGAAGGGTATTCCTTACCTGAACACCTACGATGGTCGCACCATCCGTTACCCCGACCCGCTTATCAAGCCTAACGACACCATCAAGCTCGACCTTGAGGCGAACAAGATTGTGGAGTTTATCAAGTTTGATGTTGGAAATGTTGTGATGGTGACTGGAGGAAGAAACAGAGGGCGTGTTGGTGTGATCAAGAACCGAGAGAAACATAAGGGAAGCTTTGAGACCATCCACATTCAAGACGCGACAGGACACGAATTCGCCACAAGGTTAGGGAATGTGTTCACACTCGGAAAAGGAACAAAGCCATGGGTCTCTCTTCCAAAGGGAAAAGGTATCAAGCTAACCATCATTGAGGAGGCCAGGAAGAGGCTTTCTGCCGAACAAGCTGCTTAAGGTTCTCTCTCAGCTACAGAAAACTATGTTTTGATCTTCATGTGGGTTCCTTTGTTTTCAGACTTCGTTTTTAGACTTGTTCCCTGGATTACTTCCAAAAAAGATCCCCTTCGTTATGAGCTATGATTTTCCTAGACATTTATATAAGTCTCTCTTGAAGTTATTTTCCTTATCCATACTTCCATTTATAGAATGATGTGAATGAACACTATCGATATTTTGCTAATATCTCAATAGGTGTGAGTGAAAGCACGCACAGTTACATAATCCGACTGATATTCAAATTAAAGAATCGAAATTTATCATCAAAATCGGCAAACTGCTTTCCTATCTTCTGCTTTTTCACGATGCGTCCGACTGCAGATTACTTTTTCGTCAAGTCATGTCTCTGTTCTGCCCATGACTCTGTTTTGAGTTGCGGGTTTTGGTTCTGTTTGAGCCTCACACCATTCCTTGGCTAATGTCACCGTCTTTGTCACTGTTTCCGCACATGTTAAGCATGTACCTTCGAGGCAAAGTTTTTTCCTTCCCCTCCAGAGACTCCACATTAACTACGGACCCAAACTTATACATGTTGGTGGTAGACACACTAAGGCTCAGAGATGGTGCCACGAGGAGAAGAAATCTAGCACTCGTCTCATGTCCAATGTGTGAACAAAAGGTGCCAAGTTCCAAAATCTTTGAGCAAATTCACAATGGCATAGTAGATGAGGAATGTATTCGATTTCCCGCACCGGTTGCATCAATTGTTCACCGGAAATTCACAAATCTTTCTGTACATGTTTATGTTTTGTGCCCAACTTGCTCAGTATAATGCCGACAATTTCAGTTTCGTGTCCTTGATTTTGTTGAAGTCCCACACTGTTGCAACCGGGCTCATAAGGTCAGCCACTAGTGACTAGGCAAGGGCTAATCCCATCGCTCTAGTAGGAGCCATTGTAGGCAGCCACAACTCCTCTCAAGCTTTGATAGATTGCCCCATTACCAACTTCCCAACCTAACACGCTAAGATGTTTCTACCCATGATTGTTCCTTGCCATGCATGTGACGAGTAGCCGGTGGTGAACAAGACATAAAGTCCGAGTATTCAAAACTAGTTGCCACACAAAATTCTTGTGAATAGGCTACAATATTCTCCGACTCAATTCTGCTAATAAAACATTGGATATCACAAAATTCTAGTCTCCAAGATTCTTTGCATGCCACGCAACACAATTTTTTTTTCTTAGGTATTTCATTCCACCAAAATTGGATAAACACTGATGGGCTTGCATAATGAAAGTGGAAGTTTAAAGCAAGGACATCGCATATGTTGGTGTAATGGCTAGTACACTTTTTAACCTTACTATTTTACCCGCTTTGGAGAGGAATTGTATGGATCAACTCAAAGCTTCTTGTAGTATGTGATCCACAATCGAGGCGAAGAGCTCTTTCTTTCTCCTCCCAAAAATCTTTTTGGTAGTCCTAGATACTACTCCACTCCTCCCTCCTTTATAATCTTGAGTTCATGTTTCACCCTCTCTCCGGTCTCATGTCTTTTTGACAAATGATACAGAAGATATGATTGCATCTATTGTGTGACAGAAGCTTCTTCATATCGTTCAAGTATGTTTGTTAATGTCAAAAACTCTGTTGGCACATTTAAATCACAAACTTGACACAACTTAAAATAACGCTTGAGTCTTCTTCTCTTTTGACAAGAAGTATATGTAACACTTTATTCGTACAACAAATGGATAACCAAAAAAGTTGCTGGTTGTTTTCCAAAAACCAGATTATTAAGCAACTCAGAGCCGTTCCCAGAGTCTTAATTAGAGACCATAAGCGGTGTTAAATAATAAGGCCTTAAACTATATAATTTTATTTCTAAGACAATTATTATTAGAGTTTTCAAAGATATTGATTAGAAGGTTTTTTTTAATTCAAATCTCAACTCTAAAGTCTTTTTTGAAAAACAAACATATTTTATAAAATAAATTGTTATGATAGTTGATTACAAATGATGCATAAAAACACACAATTAACATTACGGTAAAGTGAGTGTGGTAATGAAGAGACGTCACGAAAATGAGTAACTTTTTTAATCTCTAATAGTTTATAGTCAAGTTTATAACATTAAAATCATATTTCATCTATATTTCTCTTTTGGGAACTAATATTTATCATTAATACTAGAAAAATTAGGCCTAAATATTTCTAGCAAAATTATTGGCCATAAGCCAATGTTTCTAATTTTATATCATGGGCCCGGCCCTGAAGCAACTCCATACATAACAGAGGTCAACAAACAAAATCAGGCTCTATATAGGTAATTTTTAACATCTAATTTATTCTTATACTCATGTATTAGTATTGAATTATTGATACATGAATTTTCTGATTCAAAACCATGTTCTTGTGTAAAGTAGTATGTATAATGAAGCTTGTTGATTTATTTCTTGATTGGTAAGAGCAGTAGATTATGTAAAGTGTTGTTTTATTTATCAATCTAACTTCTTTAGGTGGTTTTTTAAGACCTTTCTCTAAAACAAGATGAAATTGCTTAGGTCAACTTTTATTTCTTTTGCAAATTTGACATAGTTTTAGCCATTACATATATAATTCATCGATCATCAAATACCACAGTTCCCACCCGACCCTCCAAAAGAGAAGGCTACTCCACTTTTCTTGGAATAACCCCAATATGATAATCTGTAACATTGGTAAGAATCCGAATATTGTCTTGTTCTTCCATCTTGAATATCAATTAACTGGTATTCGGAATTCCTGACTTTGACATGCCAATAATGTGAGCTCTTCTGAAAATTGTAAACTGGAAAACGTCCATTTCCCATTGGAGGACTGATTCCATTCGGAGAAGCATATGTATTTCCTCCAAAACGTACTAAAGAAGCTCCTTTGTTTAAATGTGTAAATAATTCTTTGGGCCAATAACCAATTATTTCGTCAAATATTTTTAATACCCAACTTCCAGTGAAACCATCCTGGTAAATATTCATATATAAAGAAAAAAAAATATTAAGAGAAAATTACAATCATATATATGATCAAATAATATAAATTGACAAACACGAGAATGAAAACAAAAAAGAATAATATATATAAAGATTAATCCAATTATTTTGCAAGCCTAAATAAAACATTGAAAGTGTGCGTTAAATAAATAAATATAAATATATATATATATATATATATATATATATATATATAGTAGCGAATAAATTTTTACCTGGAAAATTTGCGGTGTGAAATAGACCGTTTCTCTACCACCATAAACAGAGGATTTATCAAATGCGTCTCCAAGCCAGGGATCTCGACTAACAAGAACAAAGCCAGGGCACTTTATATTGTAGCAACCGGTTTTTTGATAACCATCAGCCTAATACATTAAAAATGAAAACGAAAAGTATTATGCAAGGAGAAAGAGTTAAGGTAAATAAAACCCATGGAGGACCAAAAAATCACCCGACCATAGTTTTGCCTTAATGTTTTGTAATCGCAAAACTTTGATTAGTTTTTCATGTACAATTACAAACAATTTAAACAATAATCAATATACTTTCTGACAAATAAAGTAATATACTCACAGTCCAATATATTGTAAATCGCGTCAAACTGTCGCCGTACAGTCTTGGATGTACCTAACAAAATCACAAAATACACAATGAAATGAGTGTAGATGTAAATTATTATGTAAACAAAATTGCATTCTTTTTATAAAAGAAAAGAAGTGAACTTACGCAATACTTTTCCTAATATAACCTTAACCACTTTACTTGATGAATTGTCTAGTAAATTTTTATTTACAGATTTAAAAAAAAAAAAAAAAAAAAAAAAAAAAAAAAAAAAAAAAAAAGATTTCTCTTATATTTTGGCTTGCGTTAATTTGATGAAAACAATAGAATATCATCCTTTCAAAAAAACAACCTTTTGTCAACAGTAAACAACTTATTTCAGTAAATTAAAAAAATTTATCAATCAAACTTGCATTTGACATTTTGAATCTGCTTTGGTATTAAAATTTTGAAATTATGCTTCGTGTAAATGTAAACCCAAATCTAAGTAATTTTATTTTTCCAAATATAATTGTGTGATATATATGCATTAGTTCCAAGGGTAAAATTGCATGACCATGCATTTATGTACGTACGTAATATGTTGTTTACCAAAATCGCAAAAACTATTTTAGCAAACAAGCAAGACTAAGTAATTAAGGTTGTAATGTTGTATATATGGCTGTAACTTAACTCTTTTGTTCATGAAATGCATGGGTTGACAATATAAAAAAAATTAAGTAACTTACCGCCCAACCAACTTGTATGCTGTTAAGCTGATTACGAGGTCCATTCTCTATCCAAATTTGACATTTACTGTATTGATTTCTCTGAACAGTTAAGTTATGAATACTTATATCAGCCGATGCCCCTCGATAGATGCTCCCATCTAGAACGGTTTCGATTGTTGCAAACTGTAAATCAAAAGAATACAAACTTCTAAAACAGTTTGAATCAATTATAATTAGGTATAGATATAATATCCAAGATCAATATTCTAGTCTGAGATCCGTTATCCGATCTGTTTCAAAATATGGAGGATGCATGGATCCGAATATATTTTTTAAGACCCATATATCATTACATTTTTATAATCTAAAGTGAATAAAAATTAATGTTTGATATAATCTATTTGATTATATATATTTTCTAATAATTATTTTAAGCCATTTGAATTCAGATATTCGTGGATCTATCCGGATCCAGATAATAATTTCCTTTTTCATTCGGATTCGGATTCGAACATCTTAACATTATGGATATTCGATTTGTGTCCATCTTTAATTATATAAGTAAAAAGTTGAAAAATATAGGAATATGAAAAGATATAATCATATTTCGATACTGTCAATTATTTTTTAAAAGTTATATGTGAAGTTAAATAAATACTTAAATAAATGAAAAAGAGAAGAAAATTTACATGTTGGCCAGGATATTCAGCTGTGTCGACATGAATGTTTTCAGTTTCGTTTGTTTGTCTTAAAATTGGCACAGTTCCTTTTGGACAACTACGATCATTTGTTTTATATTTACTTTTCTTGCCAAGGGTTTCAACCGAAAGGAATTTATCCTGTCACATAAGGCAAATAATAAGATCAATAAAATTATAGAATTACGAGATTAATTATACTCTTCCCAAATGAAATTCTGCTCAAATAAATATTACTCTCTTCGTTTTATAAAGATTAATTTTCTAGGAAAAAATTACGTTCCAAAAAGATGAATGTTCTCAGGTTTCAATGTAGAATTGTTAATTTGAAGACATAATAATTGAGTTTTAAACATTACTATTGGTTCAGATTTATTGAAAAATGATTAATGTTGAAAACTTGTATATTTTTAATTATTTTTTTAATATGTGTGAAATGTTCAAAACATTTATTTTTTGGAAACATGAGTTCTATCATTTGTTCCAACTGATTGAATCAAAGTCATCTCCGAACCTGAATCTTGTGGTGTTTCAACAATGGATGCTGGAAAGCTGGTTGTTTATAGATATCAACGCAATCAAAATCCTGTGAATATACATACAAAAATGAGTCTTCTTCAAAATGAAATATCAAATCTTAAGGAGTGAAAAAACAAAGTAAAGGTTCTCACATTAATGTTTCCTTCGACCACTTGCGTCAAAAGCAGATAAGAAGATAGAACAAGCACTAGATGCAGACCCATTATTGCATTTTACTTATATTTCTCTATTACTATTGAACATTATATATAAACAATTTGAGTCAACAACTAATTATGTTATTACTATACTCATATTAGCTTTTTTCTTTTTGGGCAAATGTTTTTGTTTTCTTTTTTGGTCATATTACTTTGCGTCTTATGATCTTGCCTAAAGTGTCAACAGCTGATGCTGAGGTTTTAAAAGCTCTGTGTAGAATAAAATGATTATTCAATTTTAACCATATAATATATTCGTTGACCAACAAAAAACCACATAATATATTTAGATAATAATATTTTAATAATTCTACTTATCATAGCAAATCCTTAATTACTGAAAATTAACAATTATAAAATTAATCCTAATTATAACAATTAACAATTAACAGTTATATAGCAATAAATTTACAATCGAATGATTTTTTTTATGGCGTTGTTTAACTGATTACTCCTTCAATATTGTATGAAGGAGTTGTGTCATAAATTGATATAATCGACTAAAACATGTTGTCACCAACTTTCTACTGTATGACGTTAAATTTGTATATGACAATTGGTAAATTGCTAAAAAGCTTGTTCTTTTAGTTAAAAAGTTAAAAAAACGAAAGATACTAGTAATAAAGTAAATAATATATACTCTTTTTGAATGGATAATTTTTTTGACTTTTGACACATATTTTTTAAATATGTGAAATAATAAATGCATATATTTTTTTTTTACATTATATAATTTCTATAAATCTAAAGCAATGATATTTCAAAATTTCAAACTTTTTCAATCAATTTTTTTTTTTAATTCTACAATTTTACCATCAATTAAAAAAATGTATAGAAAAATTGAGATAATCCATCTCTTAAAACAAAAAAAAATTAGAAAAAATTATTATTTTGAAACGGACGTAGTAATACATTATTCTGAAAATGAAAAGTTAAAAAATCATGTAAATGCTTCTTTTTTTTTGGTCATTTTTTTTTTTTTCATATAAATGAAGACCAAAAGAAAACATCATATAAATTTAGTATTCTCAAACATGAAAAAACCCTCAAAATAATATGTCACTCTATACGCTTTGTGACATTCTGCTTCAAATGACCAATAGTATCCTTCTTGTCCCTTTCTAAACCCTACTTTTCAGGCAAACTAAGTACTAAGACCATCTCCAATAATGGTTAAGAATACTAAAGATCAAACAAGAATGTAATAAACCTGGCGGTAAATACAATCTTCCCCTTTTGAATCCCTTGTTGTGTCAAAACTGTATGTAATCCAACAAGTTTCCTTGTTCGCTAAATGCAGTTTAGGTTGTGCAAAGTGACATCTTTCCAGTTTGGTCAGAAGGGTATTCCTTACCTGAACACCTACGATGGTCGCACCATCCGTTACCCCGACCCGCTTATCAAGCCCAACGACACCATCAAGCTCGACCTCGAGGCGAACAAGATTGTGGAGTTCATCAAGTTTGATGTTGGGAATGTTGTGATGGTGACTGGAGGTAGAAACAGAGGGCGTGTTGGTGTTGATCAAGAACCGAGAGAAACATAAGGGAAGCTTTGAAACCATCCACATTCAGGACGCGACAGGACACGAATTCGCCACAAGGTTAGGGAATGTGTTCACACTCGGAAAAGGAACAAAGCCATGGGTTTCTCTTCCAAAGGGTAAAGGTATTAAGCTCACCATTATTGAGGAAGCTAGGAAGAGGCTTGCTGCCGAACAGGCTGCTTAAGGCTTTCCTCATCTACAGAAAAACTACCTTTAGAGTAGCTTATGTTTTCAGAAGATCACTATGAGCTCTTCTTGTCTTTGTCAATTAGTAAGGAGTTAACTTCCACTTTTGCTCCATCGCCCAACGGCTTTTTGCCTTTCGAATCTGACCACTTGTAGAACGTATTAAGCATTTTGATTACAAGAAAGATAATTGGATAGATCTCACTTTAATTCGCCGTAAGTTTCTTGGATTGGTTTGAATTCGAAACAAGGGTTCTGACAGTGAGGTGCCGAGAATATAAGATCGGATCACGGCTTAAACGAAAGGAGTCTCTCCTTTTTTTCTTCTTTTCCAGATACACACATAATGGAAAGTGTATTACTATATTTTGTTTTTTCTTTCTTCTGTGGTGAATACACTTTAGTTGATTTCTTTTATTTGATAAGATTATAAACAAGTCACTCTCCAACCAGAGGAAGAATTCAAAGATACAAGGCCCTCGGCCACATTATTAAGAGTTAGAGTATGACAGTTTCTATTTCTTTGTTTAAGTTCCATCTTTGGAGAATGATATGGAAAACATGCACGGTTGTTGGGCAAAATGTAACTGAGACAGGTTTTAAGAGGCCTGAAACAGTTTATTATACTATATCAAGTCAAATTCTGGAGATCGAAACCACTATACACTTAATTTTCAAGACTGGTTATGTGGTTATCGTTTGTCCATTTTCAGTTTAGTTAAGGGTTTAGATTATCAGTTTTTGTTAGATAGTGAAGAGGAGGTGCTATTATATGACTTTTGTAAGATCGAAGACTGGTTATGTGGTTGTCGTTTGTCCATTTTCAGTTTAGTTAAGGGTTTAGATTATCAGTCTTTGTTAGGGAGTGAAGAGGAGGTGCTATTATATGACTTTTGTTTTGTTGGCACACTGAGTGTTTCCCAAGCTAGCAGCGACATTAAATAAATATTTTAAGAGCTTCAAATGTATTAAAGCATTAGCTTGGTTCTGTTTTGGAGAAGAAGAACGCGAGTTGACTGAATCTTGTCTCTGTACTGGTCAAACTGGTGAGACTCATAGTGAGAGTGACTCTAGCTGATTTACTATTCATTCCACATGAAAGAGAGAGGATGTTTCGTTAGTTGTACAGAGCCGCTAGAAAGGATAAGAGCGAATATGGAATCAGAACAAACGGTAATAGTTAATAATTGGAGGTCTTATGCTGGTGAAAGAACTATGATGTGAATTGTAAATGATAACACAAACGCCATGAGATCTTTGGCAGTACTCACGCCATGCTAGTAATGGTGTAGATGTATATCACCAAATATAATGGTCCGTTTCAAATTTGTTAGAAAGCAAATGTAAGTGGCTTAAGAATTAGGACTTAGAAGTAAGCAAAACAAAAGATGAATATAATAGTATGTACTTTATCTTTGTTTCTTTTACAGCCGAAGAAGAAGACATTCAATACTCATTTGATGTACTGAGAGCCTTGAACAAAATGGAAGGAAACACTCAGCGAACAGGGACTTTGATCCAGCCATTGGCGAAAGCAATGGCTAAGATGATGAATGGAGTTGACATACCGAAGATAATAATGTAAGGGAGAGGCGTCTTCATCGGATTCTCCCCTTCTCTTTCTCCAGCAGTTTGCCAATACCTTCAAACACACAAATCCATTGCAATCAGTTTAAATTTTCAACAACCAATGAACACCTCTAAAATTACAAAACCAAATCAGTTTGATCAATCACGGTCCCAATATAAACACTAGCACTGATTAAAGCCACTTACAAAAACACCACTAGTGCAGAGCCAATGGCAAATCACTTCCCTAAATTCCGCAATATAAACTAGCATAAACCGTTAGACTACAAGTTCAGGCCATTTCCATTTTTTTGGCCTAATGATTTCACTTTGATCTCCACAAGAAAATGGAAAGGTAAGTAAAACTAACTGTTCAGGTTCTTCCTCTTTGGTAATGAATTTCTTTTCTTTAGGCTTCATTTCTCCATCTCCTCCACCTATAAGAAAGACACAATAGTGCAATCTACAGATCAATAACTTAAATGAAAAAAATAAAAAAAATTAATTAAATAGAGTACCTAATTTGGCTTGAAGCTTGAATGGTGTAAACCGTATGGGAGATGGTGGAGAGTGGAGCTGAGGCAAAGCAATAAACGATGGATATGAAGAGGAAGATGATGAGGTTTTGGAATCGTTAAAGGCATAAGAGATTTGAGATGAAATGCAGATTTTGGCCGCCATTTCCACCAAACAACGATATGTTTTTTTTTTCTTAATTGACTTATATCATATGGTTTTCAAATTTTTTGGTAGAGATAATATATGTGGCATGAATGGTAACCACCTGGATGAAGAGACATAGAACAAACCTTATCTTCTTCCGTTTACCACTGCAAATGACCATTTAAGCCTTTGGAAAATGATAAGGCAAACCACAATTGTAACGGTTTTTGATACATAATAATGAAACCGTTTATAAGTCTTTTTGAGATTTTAGAAATGTTCAATTTGAAAGTTTTCTAATTACAATCGGTTTACAGAAAATCTATGTTTCGATCTCTTAGTATTACATCAAATACAAAAAGGTTCTGTTTTTTCTTGGACCCTTATGGTTTTAGTGAGGAGTTAACTTCAACTTTTGTTCTATTGCTCAAAGATATTAGAAATTCGATTCTAGAGACCCCAAAGACCCTTTGCGTTTCGAATTTGGACTCTTTCAGAACATATAAAGCTTTTCGATACAACAAAATAATATAATGGTCTCAAATCAAAACCTATAAATTATTTATGGGAATAGATTCTTGAGATGTACAATCTAGATGATATTTTTTTCAACACTTAGCGATGTAGAAAACCACAAAAAGTTAATAAGAATTCTGAGAGAGGAAGCTTTATTAGAAAGATCTTTAGACAAAATAGAATGTCACGTCACAATATGGATTCTTTATGCTTGAAAATTACAGAAAATGAGAATCTCGTCTTTCATCGAGTTATACTCATCACTCGAGTATCTTTCTTTCACGTCCCCAATAAAAGAAAGAGATTCTTATTGCATATATTTACAAGTCACAAGACTCACAACCCACAAAGGACACTAAAGCTTCCATGGAAAATGATGATCGGTTAGGTCTCCAACCTGAGATCTTGACCGTCTCATCTCATGACGGACTCTCTTTCTGGCAGTTCATGATCGCTGGTTCCGTTGCTGGCTCCGTCGAGCACATGGCCATGTTTCCCGTGGACACTCTCAAAACCCGTATGCAAGCCATAACTAACGGGTCTGGCCACGGGTTAGGTTCGCTCAAGGCCCGACCCAGCGGCGTTAGAGAAGTTCTTGTCAAGATTTTGCGGAGTGAAGGTCCCGCGGGACTTTACGGCGGTGTCACGGCCATGGGACTTGGTGCTGGCCCAGCACATGCTGTGTACTTCTCTGTTTACGAGCTCTGCAAACGAGCCATGACTTCCAGGGGGTCCAACCCAAACAACCATGTCGCTCACGCTGTGTCCGGGATTGTAGCTACGGTGGCTAGCGATGCGGTGATAAACCCCATGGACGTGGTGAAACAAAGGCTTCAGCTTAAGGGGAGTCCGTATAAAGGAGTTGGAGACTGCATGAGACGGGTGCTGATGGAGGAAGGGACATGGGCGTTTTACTCTTCCTACAGAACCACAGTCATCATGAATGCTCCTTTCACGGCTGTCCACTTCACAATATATGAGGCGGCTAAGAGAGCTCTATCTGAGATATCTCCGGAGAAGGCTGATGATGGGAAGGTTATCGTTCACGCTACAGCTGGTGCTGCCGCAGGAGCTTTGGCTGGGGTTGTTACTACACCACTTGATGTTGTAAAGACGAGACTTCAGTGTCAAGTAAGTTGCAAAAACCTCAAAGGAATTCTTTAGTTCAACAGAAATGAGGAGTGAGAAATGAGTAACTGGTTTTTGGCAGGGAGTATGCGGTTGCGACAAATACGCAACCAGTTCGATAGGGAAAGTGATAGAGAGCGTGGTGAAAAGGGATGGCTATAAAGGGCTAATGAGTGGATGGGTTCCAAGGATGTTGTTCCATGCTCCTGCTGCTGCTATTTGCTGGTCCACTTATGAAGCTTCCAAATCCTTCTTTCAAACTACTCCATGATCGACACTAACTCTACCATTACTCACATTACCTATTTGCTTCTCTACGTATTGTAAATAAGTACCAAGTGGTCTAAAGGTTTATAATTGTGTTTAATCCCCGGGTACCGCAGCTCTTTATATACTCCTTTCACTTCATGGTACACTATCAGAGACCGATTTTGCGGTAAGAGAATCGGTCCTTGCCTAGGACCAATCATATCCAAAATGAACTGAAATAACTGACCCAAAATCCAAAACAAATCCTAATAATGATGATTTGCTTTTTTTACAGTAAATTCAGAAAAATCGAACAGACCTACTTGTGCAATATTCAAATACCAACATTCTTATATATATTAAGAAGTGAAAGTTTGCTTCATCAGATTTAGGTTGGCACAAGGAGTCAAGCATACACACGAAAACTTACTTGGAACAGTTTTTATTGTACCATAATTGATCCATAAGTTAGAATTTATCAACACCAACACCAGGCCTTATTACCTCGTAAGCATCTCTGCTCCTGCTTTTCTTCATCCCCGCAGTAAAATACACCTTTGAAACATCTGCTGTGATACAAGTCACTTTCACCCAAATCATCACTTTTGTTTTCACGCCTTCCACATCCGCTAGCTTCCCTTTCTCCAGGTACCCCGTTACCGTAGTTGAGAACCGCAAGACCGATGAATCCCTGTACCCAACCTCACAGGTTGCGGGGATGAAGACAGTCAACTTACCAGTCTCTTCAACGAACTCATAGTTTGTGGCATCCTGTGGAAAGATCCCAATTGGCAAACCAAATTCCTTTAGCAACTCAGGCAATGGCTTCTGCATTTTTCCTATTTAGACAAGAACAATAACACATCAACAGTCGGTGGCCCAAATTGGAAACAACAATAAGTACATAACACAGAGCTATCTGGTTTTCGTAGCTTGACACTTGATAGGTAATACAATAAGTGTAAGAGATTTGACAACAAAAGAACACAATCTTGAACTGGAAACTGTGTTCCTCATGTCCATCATCAATATGATGTCTGAAACAGCCATTGAAGAAACGCCTAATCTACAAGACCTTCCATCATTCAAATCTTTACATATAATATATTTTCCAGATACCACACGGAATAGCTGAAACAGTTGAGACACTGCAGAGCCCGACGTGGGAAGATTGGCACAATTATTAGTAAAACAAGAAAAGTTCTCCAGAGTTAAGAGAAACCTCAGGCATGTGGAGTAACAAAAGATAAGAAAATCATGAAACCAGAACAAGTAGAAGTTATCAAACCTTTGATTTTGTTAACCAACCACTTGGTACCTCCTTCAATACTGCTAGACAAAGACTACAAGAAAATAATCAAAGTATCATCAGTCTCAGGACACTTGATAACGTCTCAGACGACTAAAAGCAAACAACTTTATCAATGATATATGTTACCATAAACACAAATTGTAACAATAACAGTTAAAACTGAATTCAAAACCAATGGTATAGCAGAATCACTCAAAGAATCTTCCACTAAAAGAGAACAATGTCCCCAAAATTTAATGAAGGATTAAATTAAGCAACAAAGTTATGAAAATTCCATAATAACACAAAGTTTTCAATCAAACTCCAAAACATAACACACAAACATGGTTCTTGACGACAAGGATCAGTAAAAGGAACAGTTTTGACCACGAAATCAAATTTAAAAAAACCGTAAATCAACACATGGATTAAGATTTTAAGGCAGATGGGTTTCATCTGAAACTGGAACACGATCAAATGGTGAAATAAAAACACTTCTGAAAAAGGAACAGATAAAGAAAGAAAATTGGAGAAAATTACATTGAAATCATCACCGACGGAATTGAACTCTTTGTTTGCTTTTTGCCCTAACCAATAGGACCCAACTTTGTTCATTATCTGATCCATCTCTGCTCAAAGCTTGATCCTTTCGAAACAGAGTAAACGAGAGACAAGACTTTGGCTCTCGTCGTCGTCGTTCTACTTCGTTGCGTGTGAGGTTTTTGTTTTCATTTCACACCGTTGTGGTTATTTTACCAGCGAGCGATTAAAAAACAGCGCGACGTTCGTTGTTAATTGTTCAAAACGACACGAGTTTTAACCTTTAGTTGGTGCCGTGTTCTTTGAAATGTTTGTGGATAAGAAACAGTCAAAGACCCTCCTCTTGCTGCGGGTTTTTTTTTTTTTTTTAACACTGAATTTTATTAATAAAACCGAATAGAGTAAATACACAGGAACAGAGGAGGGAAAAGAAGATAGAAAGCTGAGATCAAGAAAGGAGAGAGGAAAGCCACGAAGGACTTCCAGTTGCTACATAAGACTGTAGTCTAAAATCTTGAGTGACACTATTAGCTATGCTCTGTGTCCCTTTCATGGTTGAATCAGAGGAGGTGATGAAGGACCAATCGGATATGAGGGACAAGTGAGAAGATAAGGAGAAGGATAAAGCAGAGAAAGCTGGCCATTTTTTTGGGTAAGATAGTGCTCCGGCCAGATGGGGGATGGAGGTGACGAAGGTTACTTTCGTGAAGGAGTGGGTAACCATGCTATCAATAGCCCAAGAGGTGATGGTTTTAATGGCTTGCTCTCGAGAAAAGATGAAAGCAAAGGATCTTCTACTATGAAGCAAGACTTGACCAGAAGCATCTCTTATCACCCAACCGCCACCTGCAGAGAAATGCTTTTTGGACCAAGATATGCCGACATAACATTTTATCCAAGAGGGAGCTGGAGGTTGCCATAAGGGAAGGCTTGCTCGTTGAGTTTGCAATTTGGACTGTTTCCATTCCTCGTTTAATTGTTGAGCATGTAACCATTCTGAGGCATCTTCTCTGATTTTGGTTATTGTCTGTAAAGGACAAAACCTTTTGCCTTCAATAGTGAGCTGATTTCTATTCTTCCAAATTGTCCAAAGACACCATGGAATTGTATGGTTATAATCAGCCAAAGAAGATGGAGATTTGATTAAGCTAAATAAATAAAACATGTTAGAGTGAATGGAGATGGGATCAAACCCGCCTTCAGGAGAAGGTATGTTGGATAAAGCCCATATTAGACGAGCAGGACAGGTGAAAAGGACATGATTGTTGTCCTCAAATTCAAAACCACATTGTTGGCATCTACAATCAATGTTTAAACCTCTCTTGTTGAGATTTAGAGATACAGGAAGAGCGTCATTGAGTGATTTCCAAATGAAGTGTTGAATTTTTGGCGAGGTGGGTATTGACCATGCCATGTTTTTGAGATGATTGAGTGAAGGTTGGTGGTCAGCAAACGGGTTAACCTCCAATGTTTTGGCTTGTAAGGCAAGGGTGTATCCTGATTTGACCGAATAAGAGCCGCCATGGGTAAGTTTCCAAATCCAGAAGTCGTTTTTAGTAGGGACAGGTTGGATGGAGAGAATTTGTGCAATATCAGGGGGGAAGAAATGGTGATGCAAGGCATCTCTGATCCAACTACCAGTAGTAGGGTTAATTAAAGCAGAAACCTTTAGGCTAAGATTAAAGAAGGATTGTTTCCGCCAAGGTGTCCTACGGGTAGGGTCCGGTAGCCATTCATCAAGCCAGACTTTAGTTTGAGAGCCATCCCCTATTTGTTTAATCAATCCTTTTTTCAAAAGTTCTCTGCCAAATAAGATACTAGACCAACCAAAGGAGCACTTGGATTCTTTGGAAATGGTGAGGAAATCAGATGAATCAAAATACCTGCTTTTGAAGAACCGAGCAAAAAGAGAGTCAGGATCATTGAGGATTCTCCATGAATGTTTAGCCAGTAAGGCTTGATTGAAAAGATGGATGTCACGGAAACCTAGCCCACCATGATCTAAAGATTGACTTAATTTCTCCCAACTAATCCAATGTATTTTTTGTTTGTCTTCAAGGGAGTTCCACCAAAAGGAAGCCATGGCACTTGCAAGATTATGACAAGTAGTAAGGGGAAGTTGGAAGCATGTCATTGCATGAACTGGAAGTGCTAGAGCAACTGATTTCAATAGTGTTTCCTTTCCTCCTGGAGATAGGAGTTTATTATACCAATTTGAAGTTTTTTCCTGAAGAGCAGACTTGATGAAGGAAAGGGTTTTGATTTTAGAACCATGAAAGGCTTCAGGAAGACCTAAATATTTGCCCGATCCACCCATTTTATAAATCCCTAGAGTTTGTTGAATGAAGGAGATGCTAGCATCAGGGATTTTGGAGCCAAAGGTAATTGCTGACTTGTCTAGGTTTATCTTTTGACCAGAAAAGGAACAATACAACTCAAGGATATGTTTGAGATGAAGAATTTCAGAAGGAGAGGAATGGCAGATAAACAGGCTATCGTCCGCAAAAAGGAGGTGAGATATGGAGGGGCCAGAGGTTGAGAATTTTAGTCCAGAGATCAAGTGATGAAGTTCAGCTTGTCTAAGCAGGTGAGAAAGTGCTTCAGTACAGAGCACAAATAAAAAGGGTGAAAGTGGGTCTCCTTGACGAAGGCCTCTTTGTGGGGTTATGGAGCCAAAGGGTTTGCCATTAATTAAGACCGAGTATCTCACTGTGGTAACACAAACCATGATTAGAGAAACCCAACGTTGATCAAAGCCTAAAGCTAGCATAAGCTTTTCCAAAAAGGACCATTCAACTCGATCAAAGGCTTTGGACATATCTAATTTCAGGGCTATGAACTTATCAGAGACATCCACATTAGTTTTTAAATTGTGTATAATCTCATTTTATATTTTGTGTTTTTCATTTTATATTTCATTTTTATGTTTTCATTATAGTTTTCAAAATAAATAAAAAAGAAAACCAACCAAGTTTGAATTTTGGAGTAAATACTATAACTATATATATGAAAAAAGTTTTTGAATGATGAACAATCGCTAAGCCGCGGGTTTTTTTAATATTTTTTATTTTGTATTTTTATTATTTTTTATATTTAGTTTTTTCTCATATTTTTCATTTTTTTATTTTCTCCATATTGCTTCCTATACAAAAGCCTGAAATGGATCATTATACGGATCATATTAGGATTTATACAATACAACACGTAGAAATGCAAAGTAGGTATAAATGAGTACAACACGTAATGAAATAATGAATTCCTTATGCATGAGTCTTCACATT
This sequence comes from Odontarrhena argentea, assembly GCA_900406245.1. Taxonomy (NCBI): domain Eukaryota; kingdom Viridiplantae; phylum Streptophyta; class Magnoliopsida; order Brassicales; family Brassicaceae; genus Odontarrhena; species Odontarrhena argentea. The sequence goes on along the minus strand of OVAF01001289.1, from coordinate 3,391 downwards.
TGGCTGCACACGTTTGTAGTCCTCAACCATCATTCCAAGTAATTCAAAATCATCTTGAACCCTGTGATTCATGCAGCAGGCTGAAAAATGTTCCACTTTTGAGATAAATGTATGAAATTAAACCTCATGAATTACCTATCATATAAATCTGCTCTTGTATAGGCTTGAATAACCCAGTTATTTGCCTCCTTGTCAGGCTTCTTCAAAATTTTTTGCATTAAGCCATGTCAGAAGCTACATACAACAACTAAACCAAACAATTGAAGTGGAAATTAACTAAAGAAAGATACGAACCTTCACTGTACTCCATATTTTCGCATCAGCTACTTTAGGAATCCCACATGTAGCCTAGACAATGGAAGCAAAGAAAACCTAGTCGATGTCAACAAAAAGCCTTCACACCTGTACTAAACAAAGATGAAGCATGCGTGTATACACGTTCCAGAATACCATAACAAACCTGAACACTAATAAGACAGTTGAAATAAAATGTTGTGGCCATTTTACCAGCTACCTCCATTTCATAACAGATATCTAAGGCATTAGTATGATCTCCTGCTTTGCAATCTTCTTCAATCATCAGATCATAAAGCTTGTTGGTTGTTCTCGTCCCACCTCTAACACCCTTCAAGAAAACTTTATTCACCTCTTCATGAGTTCCTCTAAAAGACAAAAATCCAAAAATAAATGGTTACTCAGTAACTACAAGAATTTGATTTCTAAATACATAGTCTTGGAAAAAGAAAATACCAACAAGAATAAGCCAAGCTTGACTAATATCATAGTTAGGCTTTTCCATAGCAGCAAGGATAAGCCAAGCTTGACTAATATCTACAACTAAGTTATAGAGAAGCTAATTGACACCTACATGCATCATTAGATAAATTCTTTCTACATGAGTTAAAAATATTTTAGATCATGTCCTCAGATCACTCTTAACTCCCTAAGAAAGAGAAAAATAATAAGAGAATGGGTAAGACATAAAGGCATAACGAGAGCATTTCTAAATGAATTGAAGCAATGAAATGATCTAAGGCAGAGAGTGGAGGTAATATAAATTTTATTTCTTATTAGTACATGAATACTTTGTACCTCTAATGTCCATGGTTTCATCTTCATAAGCTGATGAACCATATCAATGCCAGCTTGGATTGCAGCTCAGACAGAAGCTGTGTAGTGCGTATGCGGTGGCACCTTGCCAATTCGAAATTACAAAACCCTGCACATATCATAGAGACGATAAGTTAGAATTAGCACTCAAAATCAACTCTTAAATCTTAGAATTCCCATATGCTCTATCAAAGGTCTATTCAAAACTGAAAAGGTGCATGCAGTTTTCACCATTCCAGCTCGTATATGAAACCATTACTGTTGACACACCTTTGTAAACTGAATCAACATATGCAGGAGCGTGAACGCTGAGAAGACCGTGCATATCAGTTATCCCACGAAACGAATTGAAAGAATGAGCACACTTTTGTAACACTCCTACAAATATAGGGAACAATCAAAAGAATTAAAGAACCAAACAATGAAAAGAACCAAAAGTGAGAATCATTAACTCAATAAACAATCAAAAGAACCAAAAGTGAGAATCCGAATACCTGAAGAGCTTGGAATCTTATGTCCATCAGTCCATAACTTCTAGATTATGAAGCAACTAAACTAAAGCTTCATCACACTGAAAAACACACACACAAAAATAAAAAAAGCAATCTTTAACAACCACACACAGAATCGAGAATCAAAATTCAAGATATTGAACCAAAAGCTGAGAAAATATTTGGAAATTCAGTAGTCTTTGGTTTTACCTTGTACTGGTAGTTGTTTAGCAAATGGCATTCTTTTCTTCCGAAATCCCTAAAACCATTCTGGGTAAATACCTCCAACTTCCCATTCCACTGGATCAATCCCAAACGACTAATCCAACTTAATCAATTTTGATGCTGATCATCGCCTTTGTGATTCTCGGGCACACGAATCAGACATTCTCTTGATCTCCCTAAGAGAAACAAGAGATCTTCTCAACAAATGCACTCTCTCGCCACCTCTAGAGAAACCGAAACCTCTTCTAATCTCTTCACCGCGAGACAAAAACTCTTTACATTCCTGCTTTGAAAGAAATCGATTGAATGTCCAATGAAATTGATCTGAATAAGAGAGAAAATCAAGAAATTAGGTTGGATGAGCACATGAACGGAGAAATTTATTTAATTGTAAGAAGTAGAATCTCGGAACGGAAGAAAGTGTGAGAGAAGACCGCGAGAGAGACGAAGGGATTTTGCCTTTAGGAATTCTTCGTAGACCTCAATAGTATGTCAAGTTCAGTTGCATATGCTTATGTGTAAAAATCAAATATTCTGATTGGTTTTTGTACAATTTTTTTGCTCATGTAATAGTTGCTGAGGTGGCAGAGGCCGGTGAGACACACCTTATTTTTGAGTGACAAGAAAACTCGAAACAATGTACACAAAAGAAAAAAAACTCAAAATTCTATAAACAAGTGGATTAGTTAATGGCTCCGATTGGTAACATTGCGTAATGGCGGAATGACTGAAAAAAAAAAAAAAATCAACGGAATTTTTTTTTCTGCGGAATGAAAACTTGCGGAATAAAATTATTGTTCGATTGGATACATTTTGTGGAATGGCGGACATATTTATGAATGAATTTTAACTATATACTTAACTATTATTTTATACATCATAAAGGAGTATAACAAATGATTTTTTTTTTAAATAATGGTAATAAAAATTTTAAATATTATGAAAGGAAATTATTTTTCACTTATTTTGGGAAACATTCCTAATACATAAAAATCAGATTCAATAATAGCATGAAACCTAAAAATAAATGCAATCTCATTTTCGTAATTTGCATGTATTGACTTGCATAGTAAATATTATTAATTTTATTATGCTTTTCTTAAAAAAGTGATAAAAATTAATTATCAAGAAATTAGTTAATATGTGCATAGTATTCATACTATTTTCCATGAAAAAACAAGTAAAACCTCACTTATCCACTTAATGAATTTTTCTTTGTTATTTTTTCAGCAAAAACGCAAGTCTGCGGAATGACTTTTTTTTTTACATTCCGCAACTTTTTCTGATTGGCAAAAATATTGCGGAATGGCGTTTTTCCGCGATTCCGCAGTTACCAATCAAAGCCTATGTTTCGAATTAAAAAGTACTCCGAAAAAGAAAAAAGAAAAAAAAAAAGCAAACCAAAACAAAAGTCATTTGTAACTCAATTTTTCATGTTGCGTTAATCCTACACTAGGTTTTAATTTGTGTAGTGATAGCTGAGAATTTACGTTTAATATATATTGTCTAATGTAGCTCTTAGTTTGTTTGTTTTTTTTTTTTTTTTTTTTTTTTTTTTTTTTAAA
>OVAF01001288.1:0-23801 GCA_900406245.1 Odontarrhena argentea | reverse complement strand
AAAAAAAAAAAAAAAAAAAAAAAAAAGAACAAGGTTAGGAAAACTTAATAGATGTGCATAACCTAAATATTTACTACAGAGATCGAGTAGATTTACAAATATAAGTTAACAAACCTTCTTACTTTTACCCTACTATATATATATATATATATATATATAATTCTTTTATAATAATTTAACTTTTTTTTTTTGTCAAATCATATATATGTACAACTTAAATGCTAGAAAAACATATTTTCGGCAATCTCTAAAATAGACTATTACTTCAGAAACATTACCAATAAATTTTCTCAACATATAATAAAACCAAATAATTGTATGTATCTCTCTAAAGATTCGTCGGCTAAAAACATCAATTAATAGTTTATTAAGAAAGGAAAAAGATTCAAATGATGTCATTAGTGTACGCATGCGCGTGTCCAATCACAAGCTGCCACATACTTGGCAAATGCAACTGTTTCTGCGAAAGTATCAAACACTTCTTGGGACCGCCTGATCAATTTTTTCGTCCCATCCATTTTATTTGTTTTAGTTCTACTGTTAAAGATAATATAGAAATGGTTTCTTTTATTCAAAGTTAAACACCCCAAAGGAAGAAAGGCCTATTTAAACCCCCCAACTAGATCTGAAACAAAGTAAATTACAGACTACAAAAAAAAAAAAGGTTGCTAAGAGGAAAAGAAAACAATCCTCAGCTTGACCTTAAAATGTTAACTAATGTTGATCAAAAGGCGGTTGATGCGCTTCTTTGTGGCAAAGAATGCGCAAACCACCTCAAGACGCTACTCGAGAATGGCTCTCTTCCACCGGAATCTCTAGTCAATACCATTCTCAATTCTTTCTCAATCGCTCTATCATTTATGGTTTTCTCTGATCCTCCTCCTCCTCCACCACCACACCATGAGTCTTCTTCTCGAAACATGGCAGCTGATCTTGAACCCAAGAGATCAATTAAAAAGTACTAACACTAAAAATATAACTTTTTAAAAACTCATCTTATGATATATTCCTTATGTATGACCTGATCGTCGATTAAACAAAATTCTGTAGAAAAAGAGAAGGCCCAGAGCATTACAGGGATGATTGCCAATCTCCACCTGCCAACGACGGATTCTCCTGGAGAAAATATGGACAAAAAAAGATTAAAACTGCGACACACCAAAGGTTAGTAAAACCCAAAAACCTTTAAAACAAACTAAATGCTCTGTTTATGCTCTTTGACATCTACTAAATTGTTCTTCTTCTTTTTTTGTGTGGTAATGATTACAGAAGCTATTATCGATGCGCTTATGCCAAGGACAAAAATTGTAAAGCTACAAAGCGGGTGCAGCAAATCCAAGAGAATCCTTCAGTCTACAGAACCACTTATGTGGGACAGCACATATGCCAAGCTCATGTCTATTCAAATAATCCCAATGAAGATACCACAAGCGGTTCCACGATGATTCAATTCAATAACCTTGACCAAGCCATGCCGGACTTGGTTTCCCCACAACTCGTATCAGTTGATCAACAACAACCTGTCGAAAACGAAGCCACCAACCACAACACCAATGAAGAATTTGATATTAATGAATATTTGGTGGATGATGAGCGATTGTGGGAGGCGTATGAGTTTCCTCCTGGAGATTATATATCCTTGGACGATCTTTCTCCTATTGATTACAATACTTTACAAGATTGATCAAGAACTTAATTTGATCAAGCCTTTTATCTTCAAGTTCACATGGTGTAGTAGAGTGATTCTTCCTTGGTCTTTTTTATTTCAAGCCAGTATCCGAATCTATAACCCGCATATGTTTTTCTTTTGTCTAGTTCATATATATTTTTGTTGTTTAATTAGATTCATAAGTTGTCTTCATCTTTTGCTTCGGAATTACTAGTCTTTTTAATGTAAGCCTTATTTCTCTTTTTGTTATAAGTATCAAGAATGTATTTTTATGTTTATTCAAATAGTTATGTTCTGTTGTTTAAGTATTCAAATAGTTTGTAATCAAAATCTTGAAAAATAAATTATTATCCAAAACCATCATATTAGCATCCTCATACGACCATCATAATAATCACCATTGTTGTCATACCATCACCATATTTATACATTGTTCTTGCTAAGAGCATCCACAATCAACATTTTTTATGGGTGTCTTCCCAACTAATAAAATGATTATACTAAAGAAATATTATTATGACCGGTTTTTTTTATTTTGGCTCTCTATATCTAATTCATTAGTCCAACAAACGATTATATACTCATGTCTTGATCACAATCAAATTTCGCCTAAGAAAACACAACATAATACAACTTAGGAACATAATTCACTGAAGAAATGGTCTCCTTTGCTATCCTGTCAGCCACACCATTTCGTAGTCTATGACAATAACTCACATTAAAGAGTAATCAAACATCTGAAACAAAGTAGAAGCAAACCATAGCTCCACAAGCAAAAGGAAATGTTAACTAATGTTGATGAAACGCGGTGGGTGAGCTCCTTCGAGGCCAAAGATGCACAAACCACCTCAAGTTACTAATCGAGAATGGCTCGGTTCCACCTAAATCTCTAGTCGATACCATTCACGATTCTTTCTCGCTCGCTAATCCTTTTCCTCTTCCATCATATCATGAGTCTTCTTCTCAAAACATGGCAGATCTTGTACCCAAAAGATCAATAAAAAACACACAAAAACAACTCAAATAACTCATCATATGTTATATACCAATTGCACATGAACTTGATCATTCTTTGAACACAACTCTATAAAAAAAGAAAAGAAGGTTCAGAGTACAGAGACGATTGCCTATCTCCACCTGCCAACGACGGATTTTGTTGGAGAAAATATGGACAAAAGAAAATCAAAACTTCTACGCACCTAAGGTTAGCACTTAATTAGTAACACCCAAGAAAATTTCAAAAGCAGAGTAATGCTCTGTTTCTGTTATGTGATATATAACTATACATCAACTAAATCTTTGTTTTTAGATTCTTATGGTGATGATTAAATTTCTAATATACAGAAGCTACTATCGATGCGCGTATGCGAAGGACATATATTGCAGCGCTACAAAGCGGGTACAACAAATCCAAGAGAATCCTTCGATCTACAGAACCAGTTATGTGGGACAACACCTATGTCAAGCTCATGTCTTCTCAAATCATACTAATGAAGATACCACAAATGGTTCCACAATGATTCAATTCAGTACCCTCGACCAAGCCATGTCCGACTTGGTTTCCCCACAACTCGTATCAATTGATCAACAAGAACCTGTGGAAAACGAAGCCACCAACCACAACATCAATTGACCAACATCAATCATTCTTTCTTTCAGAAGCGGCCATGAGTTTTACAAGTTCGCAAGCTAGAAAAATGAAAAACGTCGGTTTAGATGTCTAATATAACATCTATACCACTAGAACAAAATAATATTTATAGAAAAATTACTCGAAAATTTTGTTTAAAATTATAGGCCGCAAGCACATGTTTGACCTCATGGTCACCATAGCTTTCTTTACCACTACTACCATCATAATAATCATCATCATCCTCGTCGTACCATCACCATGTTCCATGATCATACATTTTAATGTCGTTATCACTTCATAAAATTTAATAATTCCACTAATTGATGAATTTCATCTTAAATTATTATTCCTAATTCACTCATCACGCAAGCAAGATATTAGCTAGATCGAAACTTAACTGACCCTAAAGTATCTTTTTGAAAATTTCCTAATAAGTAATGTATTATTATATATCCATCTCTTTCCTTTGTTCCACCGTTATTTTTCTATAACAAACATGATATTCTTTAATATACTTTTCTGTTCAAAATATAAAATGTTTTAAGGAAATTCTGCCGTTCGTAATATAAGGTGTCTTAAAAATTTTATACAAGTTTATTCAATACTTTATGAAAATTTTTATTCTTTTTTTGTTTGTAATTGTCTAGATTTTTACTGACTATTGATTAACTATTTTTTAAAAAATAAAAAATACAAAATGAGCTTTTGTATGTTTACCTGAAACATTGAGAATGCTTTTTTTTTTTTTTTATCCAAAAAATGTAGCATAACATAATATTGTTAGATCGTCTGCAATTATGGCAATCCATTTTTTTTCTTCGATCTTATAATAATCAAACCACTTTGAATTTTCATTCAAATCCTTTTTTGAATGTTATCATGTCTATTTTATGGAAAACACATGTAATGACGTACGTGTAGTTGTTTCCGTTCTGTTTTGGGTTTTTTTTTTCATGCTTTTTGTTATCCTTACGTAAGCTTATTACGGTAAACCGTAAACATGACTAAACTAACAATATTAGCAATTATAATAATCTTTTGTTTAATTTGGTTGTAGTTAAATATAATATTACCAATTTGTTATTTTTATTATCAACGGCAACCAAACGTTGAATCTTAAACGGTTACACACTAATGACTTATCTCCATTATCTTGGAATATTATAATATGCTTCTTTCTTTTTTGGTCCAGTGAATATTATTATGCTAATTTACATTTCTTGGCCCTTTGCTGATGTAGAAACTAACACTCAAGAAGCCATATAAACCCAACGGTTAAATCAATTCGCAAAATATAATCGAACACAAATGTGTTAGGGCTAGATTGATTTATTACTTTCTCCATAAAACCAAAAAGCTGAAATCCAACAGCAAACGAGATATAAAATAACAAACGGAAGCTTAAGAAAATTAGAACATTAATAGCCTATTGATTTATGTTAGTGCTACAATGAGTATAATTACCGTAATATCTCCTAGTTATGGTGATTTTTTTATTTAGAATCCTCCATTATAATAAAAATAATGGAGGTGTGAAGTAGACCTTCCTCAATATTGCAATTTCACATAGTAAAGATTAATTCCTATTTCCTTTTTTTTTTTTTTTTTTTCTGTTCCATTTATAATGTCAATTTGATTTTTTGTATTTAGATTCATAATTACTCGCCCTTGTTGCTTCAGAATTTCGTGTGTGATTTTTAAGTAAACCGAAAACCTTCTACCATTCTTTTTCTTTAATCACAATTTTAATAATTATATATGAAGAAATTCACAGGCAAACAAATTTGTGAAATTTCTGCATTTTTTTTTTTCATCATTCATTTCTGCATTTCCGCAGCCTAATGATGTTGGTTTCAAGATGATCCAGTTGGAAAAATTAAAACAAGGCATTCAATGCCTGAATCCGTTACGCCTCAATTCGTATCAGTTAATCACCAAGGAATTACCATTGAAGACGAAGCCATTGAGAATGTTATGAACCAAGAGTGCCATTCTAACAAGTTGTTGATGAATATATTAATGATGACCAATTTTGAGCGTATGAGACTCCTCTGTTTTCTCCTGAAAATACTATGTTCTTAAACGAGATAGATGCTTTTCATAACCATCCTTCTCAGTTTTGAGCAACAACTTCATCAAGTTTTTAAGTTCACAAGGTGGAGATTATGTTTTTTCTTACATAATTTTGCTAGCTAGTATCTAGGTGCCAAAGTTCTGTCGACGATGTATATTCTATAAGTTTGTTCAAATAAAATGAAACATGTAATATACTATATATAGTGTGAATGGCATATATTGTATAACACCAGTTTTTTTTTTTTTTTTTGGGCAAACCATTCATTCATTAAAATAGAGTTCGATTACATGGAGAAAGTAGACAACACATAAACTAGAGCTAAACGACGACCATAAAAGACAAAGATACTAGAGAAGGGTTCAAGAAGACAACGGATGTCTACGAGAATGCTTCTCAGCTCGTTGACATCGCCGGTAGTGATAACTAGCGAGACAAGAGATTGAGAATCTGAAGACACACTAAGGTGTTCAATCTCAAGAGGGGTTGCAGTAAATGCAGTTCTAAGAGCAATGGCCCTAGCCATAAGAGCCGATGACGTAAAAAGATGTGTAGAGGAGTCTTGGATATTGCTGTTTCCAGGATCCATCTTTACCAAAATCAGGCCCAGAAGAGTGTTGAGGCCCATAGTGAAGGCCCATGATGTTGAAGATGTACCCTCATTAGGGTTTTTGAGAGATCCTCTTGCCGGAGTATAGACGTCGACGGCGGAAGCGGAAGTGACGTGTGGTGGCCAGATGTTGTTGGTGTCGTCATGGTCCCTGAAACGTCCTTCTAGAAGTCTTGTAAGAAGCAATGGCGAGGAGAAGCAGAATAGGACACATATTGAGATCTGAGATTGTTTGTGAAGGCCTTGTGTGGAGCACGTGTTACCGGTGGTTTGCGGTGTTGCGGCGATGGCTGGAGCGGCCAGTGATGAAGAAGAGCATGGCGGCGAAGCTCTGTGGACGAGAGAAACAGTGGTTTGCAGTAGTGCAGCATTAAGGAACACACAGACGGTGGTGTTAACCGCCGGCGGCGGATCCGGAGGAACCGGTGGTTCTGGCGGTTTCTCTTCCGGCTGGGTCCCAAAAAGGAGGTGGAGAAGGAGCCAGAGAGATCCGTTGCTGTATGGAGAGAAGCCTCCTGCAGAGAGATCCGATTTGAAACCAGGGGAAAGCAGGTCTGTTCGCAGCTCACCATTCATGGTGAAGATCGGTTGTAGCGGAGGAGTTTGATTCATAGATGCGTTGTGATAGATCTCGTCGGAGAGTTTGGAGAGAGATCCGAGGAGAGACAGTTCAAGAGATCTCTAGTGCAAGTAGTTGAAACCCGAGAAGAAGTAGTGAATCTAGGAGAACTGAGCGGTGGAGTGACGGTGGAGAAGCTTCATTCCGGAAGAGATGACGGCTGCTTTGAAACGCGTGCCTGGGAGAGAAACTAGCAATACAGGAGTGTCTCTATGTGAGGCTTTGAGGTCACGTATGGAGAGTGAGGAAGCTGTCTCGAGGGCTGACCAAGATGAGAGCAGAAACAGTAGAAAGGAGCTACAGTGACGGAGGAGAAACAGATGGTTGTGGATCAGCAACAAGATACTAGTAGCAGGGGCACTTAAATCTGGTGGGATGAGGAGAGTAGACCACCGGATAAAACCAAGAGCAGACTAGCGAAGTAGTGAAGAAGCAGGTATAGATGGAGTGGTCGCCGGTGAGTGATACATGGCTAGGTTCCGATCGTCTGAGGCCACCGTTGGCCTGCCGAACCAGAGGATTTCGTTGACTGAGCACACAGAACGAGAAGAATCTTCTAAAAGGAGCAAAGGGTTTGAAAATGCAGAACGGTGATTTTGAAAAGAGAACTAGAAAGGGAAAGAAACTAGCGGGTAATGTGACGGAGAGCTCTAACGGACCGATGGACACATACTAATAGGTATAACACCAGTTTAAAACTTCATATATTCATGAATCATCTATATAACTTTAATTTACTCAGGTAATTAAGAAAAGAGATTGTAAGATGACAAATGATAGGAGGTCCCTAGTTCGACTCACTTGGAAGGAAACGCTATGTCCAACGAGATTAAGATTTCGGTCAAATCTTGGAAGTTATCAAAGAAAGAAAAATGATTAATGAGTATAATTAAAATGATTGCTTTCATTTGAATAAACCTAATCAAGAACCGAAGAGATTAATAGAAAAACGTACTAAACTTTGATTCAAATAAAAATGTTTTTACTTTATAAATCCGAGAAAAAACCAAAGCCAACATGTATCACTTCATGACATATTCATATGTATATATATATTTTTTTTAAACCTAAAATCCTAAAAAAAAAAAAAGAATACATAGCTAAAAAAATAAAAATAATGACATCTATATAATTTGCATAAACCATAATGCTTATTTAATTTACGAGGGGAATGGAAAGCTCCCCATTATTTCGGTGTACGTATACTTACTACTTTTAAGGTCAAATAAACAATTGAGAAACTAAATGTATTTTTCAAACGTAAGTTGAAATAGAATATAGATGCCTATTTCATTTATGGGTGCTTCTCGTTGATTCTGGTCTTCTAAATTCCTGAGGATTGAAGGTTGGGAACGCGTGAGGCCAATATTTATCAGACTTGGTTCTTGTTTCGAAACCTACAAAAATATTATAATTAGTTCAAATCTATTGGTAACTGTATTTTATTCACAATTATTATTGTTATATACCTAGTTCTAAAATACCACTAGCAATGTTGCTCCTTTAATTGGGTTTTATTGCGACTAAACCCTTTAGCATCAACTATAAATCTGGTTTTTTTCCGCTTAATTAGCGGTTTTTTTATCTTAAGTCTCACCTTGTTCAATATACTTTCCGTTCCAAAAATATAATAAATAATTAAGTTCTTCATACATATTTGAAGAAAAATTAATGTTCCACAATGAATACATATATTTTTTTGAATTTTACAATTCTTTTGTAAATTTAAACCAATAGTAATTCAAAAATTGAAAAGAAAATCAATCAATGTTGCTTAAATTCTATAATTTTTACCATGAATGAATTAAAAAGCATTTGAAAATGTAAAAAATAATTCGAACAAAAAATATTTTCTTAAAATTTTTTTGAAATAGAGGAAGTATTTGTTTGGAGTTTACTATGTACCCCAGGATTTTTGCGTTGGTTTTTGTATTCTCTTCGAGATATTTAGTTATTATCTTTAAGTGTAAGAAAATAGAGCGCCAAAATTTCCACAAACCTAACTCAAAATGTACACACACAAAATCAAGTCTTCGTTCAACTTATTCTTGTAACCAATCACACGCTGCCATATCAGACATGTTAAGACCACCAAGTCAAGCCCACTTGTTAGTCTACTGATTTGGAGAATAACACGTTTGTCTGTTAAACTCTTTTTTTTTTCCTACGTTGAATATTAAATCAAATTACCACTGATATATAAATATAAACTTTGAATATGAGTTACATAACATTTTTCATTGAAAAGTGAGTAATTCTAGTAAATTTTATTATGAATGTATTATTTGGAATTTTTTTTTGTAAATTTACATCCTAAAATTTACTTAAAATAAAATTTTCAAATACAATTAGTTGAAGAGTGCAATTTAACTTGTTTATTCGGATATAATTTAAATTTGCTAAAAAGTGAGTTACTAATCAGCCAAGTATTCTTCTTACGACTAGATCTTTCTTAGCTTGTTATTAAGCGCAAAAAACAAAAATTGTATTGCATTATATTATATTTAACAAGAAAGTAGAGTTTATAATATTATTCTAAATTTTCATGCCCTTTTTCTTTGGTTATTGCCGCCCAAACGGATTAATAAATTATTTTTTTTCGTGCCAACTAAAAGTAAATTACAAAGACGCCGAGATGCCAAATGATCAACCAAAATCATTAGCTATATATATTGCCCCCTCGACTATGAGAAATTGTGAAGAAAAATAAAAACTCACAACAACAAATTAAACACCTTTATTACTACATAAGTCTTGACTCCCTTCACAACTCAAAACAAAGAAAAGCAATGTTTTCGGGCGTTGACAAGGTGGTGGAGGCGCTCCTTCGTGGCCAGGAATGTGCTAACCTCCTTAAGATGGTGTTCGAACAACCGAGGACAACCTTGGGTCGAACTGAGCCTCTCCTCGATACCGTTCTTGATTCTTTTTCGGACGCTCTCTCTTTCTTTACCAACTTCACTTCTTTTGACTCTCTGCCACGCCATGAGTCTTCTGATAACTTGGCTACTCATGTGGCTCGTAAATCGCCAAAGAGGTAAATTGACAAGAAAAACATCAAAACTCGTTTATCAAAATGATCTTTGATTTGATGTTTTTGAATATATTTGATATCGCAGAAAGAGCAACGGAGAAGAAAGTTCAGAGAATTACAGTGTCGATTCAACAACTCCGCTCAGCAATGATGGGTTTTCGTGGAGGAAGTACGGACAGAAGAAAATCATGACTTCTCCCCATCCAAGGTACGTTAAAATCCAAGAGTATATAGAGTTTTGCTTTGAACTACTCTGTTTTTGCTCTGTTTTATAGCATATCACTTAACAAAATTTGAATAAATAAAGTTCTTAGTCACTAACAACAAATTTTTTTATCTTTTGAAGGTGTTACTATCGTTGTGCCTATGCGAAAGACCAAAACTGTAATGCTTCAAAACGGGTGCAACAGATCCAAGACAGTCCTTCGGTCTACAGAACCACTTATGTTGGAAAACACCTATGTGATGTTAACGCTTTCTCACAGTCTGATGACGATGTCACAAACGGTGCCACGATGATTCGGTTTGATAACCTCGACCAAGTCATGTCGGACTTGGTTCTCCCTCAACTCGTATCAGAAGATCACCAAGAAATCATCGAAGACAACGGCCCAAACCAAACCATGAACCAAGAATTTGATACTAACGACTTCTTGATGGATGATGAACAATTTTGGGGGTCTTAGTTTCCTCCATTCTCTCCTGAAAATTTCATGTCCTTGGATGATATTTCTGTTTTCGATTACAATCTTTTTGAGGTTTGAAATTAGGCTCTTATGTTCACATTGTGGAACTTTATCTTCTTCTCATTGTATTGTTGCTTTTTTTTTGTCAACAATATGGTTTTTCTTTGTTTAGTATATGTTTTTGTGATTTAGATTCATAGTTCGTCACACTGTTTTGTTTCACAAGTACGTCACCTAAATGACGTATGCTGCTAAATTTGGTTTAATATAAAGAAAGCATATCTATGTTTATCTTTTGAGTGATATAACTTTAGTTTTACTCTTCAAGATCTATTTGCAGCTTTGTAACCATTTGTCCTTAAATAGCACAATGAACAAAAAATATTGTAAGACTATAGATGCATTTAATGATTAATTTGAATAACCCTAGTTAAATTTTTACAAAAATCAATTTGTCTAAAATTATTTTACTTATCAATCATATCTGAAAAAAAACAAAACCAAATTATATGTACTTTACATCTTCTTTAGACAGAAAATCCTTTTTTATAAAAATGGAATTAGAAAAATCGTTGGAATTTTTAACTTTATAGACATTATATTATAAACTTTCTGAAAATAATTATTTTTCATCAAATCTATAACATATTGAGTTTTGATGAGTGAAGAACCAAAATACGAATATTTGTCAAGTAATCAAGACTCAACGAGTAGACCTTTTCATGGCAATTGTCTTTTCAACTCTTTATGGAAAATGGTCTTTCTTTAATAAACTATTGAACTTCAACACATTTTGTCTAATTTTGACACCTTAAGAAAAGCAAATAAGTTTATTATTGCATGATGGGGGTCCATGACCTAACCTAATCCATGCTACTAGGAAAAAACATATCATTTTCGTCTAACACTTTTAGCTATATCATATCTATGTTCTTGGATGATAATTCTGTTTTTAGTTACAAGCCCTTTTGAGGTTTCAACAGACACACATAAAAAAATGGAAGCTATTTTAGCTAATTTAAATTATTTTTAAAGGTTTTTCTTAAACTAAAAGTTAACTAAGTGAAAAAATAAATTATAACAAAAGATTAGCAAATCAAGATATATAATATTAAACAAATTAAAACTAATTAAAGACTAAGCAAGAAATGACTAAAATAAATTAGATTGACTCTTCATGGAAAGCAACGGGTCATGGTTCATGAACTTAGCAATTGATCGAGATAGAATGATAATAATTAATATATAATGTAAATAGTTATTAAACTTATTGCTAGAACATGGATCATAATTTGGTGATTAATTAGCTTTCATGACACTTATCACCTTTATAATGACTTAACTATAGTCTATAGCTAAAATTTCATTTGCAAATTAGAAACTAAATGAACATTAATATATATGTTCATTTAATATACTTATCACTCTAACATCAATTTTTTTTTTTCTCGTTTAATCCATTTAGTCCATAATTCTCATTTATTAAATTTTCATTAATAGCTTATTTTGTTTTGAGGTTTGAACTTTGAACAACTTCCTCAAACCTCGTTTGTTCACATTGTGGAGATTATCCCTTCATTAGTACTACTAGTTGCTTATTCTTAATTAATTTACTGATAAATGATAATAAGTTGGTATTTGTGTAAGACAAAAATATATTACATATAGGAATATAATATATCGACGAACCTATGGATTAAAGAGTGGAATCTACAAACCTACTATATAAACTAATTTATTCATGTCTAAATATTATAAAGAATCTCTTTGATTGCCCAATAATTCACATAAATATAAATGTAATTTTATAACTATATAATTGCAAGTGTATATACAACTTTGTAATGAGTTTAGAATATATGGCCCATTAATTAGCTTTAAGTCCTTCTCCCATAAACCTCGAGTGAACCGTTATCAACTAATTAGCAAAAAAAAAGAGGAATTAAAAGTAAATAGCCGTTGTAAATTACACAACGGTTAGAAAATGGATTTCACTTCAAATCCTAAAATCTCTTTCTTCTTTCACTATGTTCTGCTCTCTCTCTCTCGATTCTCCAAAATCAGAGAGGATATGATCAGGTAAGAATGTTCTTCCCCTTTCAATCTTCTTAATCTAAAAAAGTGGTGTTGTCTTGGCTAAGCCAGTTACATTTTTGGTCTTGAAACGAAAGAGACGATGCAAGCTTGGTTGAATTAGCTCATCAAGTGTTCGAGAACAGGTGGCTCTTGCATTTGGTGTGGCTCCAAGTATCAGCTTCACAATACTTATGCAGGTACAACGACTCATTTCTATTTTAGGTTTCCTATTGCAAAAATTCATGAATGCTTCGGATTTTAATTTACTTTTGTCTCCCGGATTTTCAGTGTTTATTAATTCTTACGATAAATTATTTTTGTGCAAATTTTTATTTTCACTACAACATTTGAACTTTAGGTTTTTAGGGGTAAGTTATTTAAAACCTTATTGATTAAGAAACTTCCTCTTAGTTTTTTTTGACATTTAAAAAATGGTTTTTAAACCTTTAATTATTTTATTGTTAGGGTGAGTATCTATTTTAGTACAGTAATTAAGAAACTTTCGGTTTTTACGGGAAAGTTATATAACCTTATTGATTAAGAAACTTAAATGGTTTTCATAATGTGAAAACTAACCGAGCATGTTCATCCTGTCCAAGATGTTCTTGGTCCGTTAGGCGACATGTTCTACTTGTTTCCACATAATGATATATCCACGCAATTTCTGATTAATTTGGTAATTGAAACTTTTCCCACTCGGTTTTACAATATATATTTTTTATATATATATTTTCTTAAACTTTTATTTTGAATTAATTTTTACCATGAGCTTTTGTTTTACCTTATTAATTAAGAAATTTAAATGAATTTCATATTGTAAGAACCAACCGAGCTTCACCATCCCGTCCAAAATGCTTTTGGTCCGTAGGCGAACTAATTTAGTTTTGGTGGCGTGCTTTACTTGTTTTCACATAATGATATATCCACGTAATTTCTGATTAATTTAGTAATATAAATATTTTTCTATTGACTTTTTTCGTTTTAAAAAATGACACGTTTATTAATAAAAACTATACCCTTTCGATTTTTTGATTTTTTTTTTTGGAAAGAAATATGTTTTTAGCCCGAATACAATTATGTAAAATATGTATAAATTTTTGTGCATATCTATTTTAGATGTGGTAAATTAGACCACATAAACATGTTCATTTTTGCTAGTGTATTTTTATTGGTGTGGATACAGTTTAATAAGATTTATAAAATCCCTGACTGCTAAAGAACTGGCCCACTATTTACATCAATCAAATTAAGAATAATTATAAAACTGTGATAGTGTACTTAATTAGTATAAGCTAATGTATGGTAGATTTGTTTCCACACATAATAGTGTAAGGTGTATGTGTTGTATGTCTGGTATATAATAATGTTAAGTGGTACAACTTATGAAGTCTTTTTCATTTTTACAGTTTACAGTTTCTGTGTTTATTTTCACTTGCTTCTTATCCTATAAAGCGTTTACTTTGATTAATTTTGAGACTTGTTAGTGAAATGAAATTTAAAATTAGAAAGCTAGTAGTTTACAAAAAAAAAAAAATTAGAAAGCTAGATTAATTCCAATCATCATAAACTTAGAAGATAACTTTCTAGTTAATCTTAAAAAGATTAGTGACAAACTAATCATCACTACACATCAAACACTATAGGCATCAAAAGATCTACAAAAGGTTCTTCTGCTTAACCTTAAATTTTTTTTAACCATTAACCTCTTTGTTTCTTCATGTACTTTTTACCAAAACATTGTTTTCTTTTAACCTTTTTTACCATGGAGTCTAGATAGTCCTTTCAAACTCAACCTTCAAATCTTCAATCTCTTGATCAATCCTAGATGCACTTGCTTTCATGTCAAGTATCCTTTTGGCAGTTGCTTCCTCCATCTCTTCCGCAATTCGGTCTTCTCTCTGTAGCTCAAGAATCTTACATTTCAACTCAGCTCTTTCTGCTTCCAACTTCTGCTTTTCGCACTCTTCCTCTTCAATCTTGTTTTCCAAACATTTTCTTTCCTCTGCTTTCTTTGATCTCTCATCTTGGAAAGACAACACTTTGCTAATCCGTGCCTGAGGCGTTGCAATGAAAAAACCATACTTCTCTAGCTTGGCAAAGGAATCACTGAGTTCATCGAGTTTGCTCGACGGGTCGTTAAGTTTTAGAGCTTTGACTTCATCTAGTAACATGTAGTAAGTCACCATCATGCCAACAGCAGACCATTCACGGATATCGTTGTTAGCTTCAAGCAACGGGCTGAAGTGTGGATGCTGTGGTACTGATTTGAAACCTTCCATTGATTTGTATCTCTTCCAATATGGTGACTTCTTGTTAAAAGGCAGCAACAGCAACTGATGAGTACTAGCAGCAATGTTCGGGCTCTGATTAGAAGCTAGCTCTGAATAAGACCAATGTGAAACAACAAAGGTAAATTATTTTATCACCAAAACTGATACGGTTATAATGCTGATTCAGACATACCACTTTCGTTAAGGTCTTCGCCGTCTTGTTGTTCTCTTTTTCTTTTTTGAGTATAATGTTTGCATTTCTCCTCCTTAAACAACTGTACAAACAGAGTTAGTTTTTCATTTCCAAGTTACATAACAATCATAAAGGCTAGCCAGAGACTAAAACTTTACCTTTTGTTGAGCTGAGTTACTTCCCAAGCCATTCTGATTCCTCGCTGGCTCAGGTGTGTTCTCGGAGAGTTTCTTTCCTTCAGTTTCAATCTCTGTTGGTTTCACCATGGTCACAGGTGACACAGATTCATTTGCTAGAAAACATTGACACTTATAGATCAATATATACACATGATGTTAAATTAAATACAATGAAGCAAGATTTACCTATTGATGTTACTTGTGGGGTTTTGACCAGAAGATTTTCACATTTACTGAGTGTCTCGCTACTTTCCTCAACATTCAAAGCTCTTCTCACACATTTTAAGGCCATTTCAGGAGTCTTTGGCTTCTCTTTACTGACATCGAAAGGAGTTTCTTCCACTGACTTCCCCTGAAAATGTAAAGAACATAACAGTTTCAAAACCAAAGTAATACATAACTGCTCAGGAACAGCGGATTTGATACCTTTGGTCCGTCACGCCAAACTCCATCTTCCCATACCATCAAAGGTCTAAGAGACGAATGTTCAAATACAGATTCATCTTTTGTACCTACGAAGCTGATTATATAATGTTTCCCGGAGAGAATCCCCCTCACAATCCCTTGATGCCATCCCGAACCACGGAACACTTCCACATTCTCAAACATTTTAAACTTTTCAACCGAGAAAGGTGGCAGTGTAGGTCTAAGACGGTGCACATCAACAAGAGCTGTGTTTGGTCCATTACAGTCCTTAACAACGAATTTCCCCCCCTCAAGCTCCTTAACTACCGTTGCAAGAACCCAAACTACTTTGTCTATGGCAGATCTTACTTCCACAATCTTCCCAAGGCTAAACATAGACGACACCTTTACAAACAACAACACACAGAGAAAGCTAAAAAATCATAAACCAAAAATCATTGAATGTAACAGAAACAAAGAAAAGCTCTAGCCATTCAAGAATGAACCAAAACTAAACAGAGACAAAAACTTTAACAGAATTTGTAAGAAAGAAACCAAACTGAGAAACACTTTGAACAAGTTAAAAGTGACAGTAAGATTCCACACTAAAGCTAACCATAACATGAAACAGAAACCCAAGAAAGAAACAAAAAAGCAACCTTTCAATCTTAGAATGCACCAACAGAGACAAAGCTTCAACAATTTGCAAGAAAGTAACAAAACTAATTATAACACTTTCAACAATCTTAGACTCCGACCATTTGAAACATAACATGCAATAGAAATTGTGGCAACAAAATTGAGACATCACAAGCAATAAAACAGAACAGAGACGAAGCTTCAACAATGTTGCAAGAGAGAAACATAATTTGAGAAACACTTTTGAGCAACTGATTCAAGAAGTTAAAAAGCCACAGTAAGATTCCTAACCAGAGATTCTTCAGAACATACTTCAACTTCAGTATCTATGTTGATTTCTACTGAATTTGACATTGTCAGTCAACAAGAACAGCCAAGCCTTTGTTCTTGTTCCAAGTTTGACTAAAAGTGTGAGAAACAGCTCAGTGGAGTGTCGTGTGAAGTTACCTTAATTGGTGTGTAGAAAGAAAGTAAATGTTCTTTGGTGCCATCAAATTTACTAAGTATAGAAAAAAAAAGTATGGAGAAGAATAGCTCTATTGGGCCTTGAGTGATAAAGCCCATGATGGGTCAAATCTCAAATAGATGAAAAACATAATAAGAGCATGTCTCTGTCAAGTGCTTTTCATGTGTTAGTGATGATGGTACTTGTCAAAAACTTATTCATTGACCAAAATCTCTTTAACATTCTTCTTTTTTTTTTTGGGCGGCTCTCTTTAACATTCTAAGTAAATGTAAGAAAGTAAAAATAAAAACAATAACAATATTTATATTTTTTTTTTGCCAGCAAGTATTTTCTTATAAGCTATAAAAAACAAGAGTGAACCAGACAAACAATCCTTAACCAAAAAAAANCCTAAAAAAAAAAAAAAAAAAAAAAAAACAAAAACAAGACAAACAAAGAATGTTATATGAATATGTTTTCCAAGTGTAATCCTTCCCTCATGTGCTCTCTCTCTTTTTCTTTAATATATAATTTGTTTTAAACAAAGTAATGTTAGAAATGTTTTTTCGATTTTTTAAAAAATATATTCTTATCTATTTTAGTCTTTGTTTCTTAATTATATAAATGATAAACAATTATCTAGAAATCAGAGCCGTCTAATAGCACGAGTAAGTGGAGCGATTGAACATGTATGCGATTCAAAAAAAAAAAAAATCTTACGAAAAAAATAAATATGTTTATCAATTATAGCCTATTTATGTATGAAAATATGTCCTATAATTTTGTAAAATATGTTTATCCATGCAATTTGTTTAGAAAATGTATCACATCAGATATACGCTCAATAAGTATTTGAACATGGCCTACGAATTTTTTGATACGTCCTGCTAGATATATCACTTCGTTTCTAGACTATTAGATTTGAGCAACAAAAAAGTATTTGAGATTTTAAAAGACAAATTAAGAAAACTCTTAAAACACTTAATTCATAGAGGTTTCATGGAGAGGACTTTCTCATAACCCAAGACAAATGAAGATCTTACATAATGTTCGTAAATATATATAGAGAAGTTCCCTATTGGTTATTACTTGCTCAGCTTTTGTAGCTTTTAGTTTCATCCTAAGCTAATGGCCAGTTCCCTAGTTCTTCTAAACTACATTTCACTATTCATTTTAAAACTTACTGATAACTACCTCTCTATCCTACGACCCAACATTTAACATTTTATTTTATATATATAGACACTAGTACTTAAGTCATAGTTCATTAAATTGTACACCAATGTATTGTCATCTTTCAAAACTTAAACATACCGGATAATATACAAACACAACTACATGTTATTATTAATGTCCACCAGACCAAGATTCTATTCTCTTGTCTCGCCAACAACCAAAAAACTAAGCATGGAGTTCATATACGAGTTGGTTAATTGAAAAAATAAGTTGACAAAAAGGTTAACACTTCCCCTTTCTAAATCAATTATAACCCAATTTCAAATCAAGCCCAAAACCCATCAAAAGGACTAGTAATCACGTTTCCTTGATTAATTACTAAAGGAATTGTTTTTTTTTTTTAACGGGGTCACATACTAGAGAAAGTTAAGCTACTATTATCACCGAACAATTGTGTGACTTTAATTAACACATTTTTTTACATTAAACCGATGAAATTTATTTGATTACTTGTTAATTTTTTTCAGTTGTATTTTTTTATAAAAGGTCGATGTCATCCGGATTGTTTCACCGTTGATGATACTAGATGAGGAAATCAAATATGCGGTTGAGATTGTTATATATTCCACAATTTATGTGCGTTTGTTTGAAAATTGACTACGGCTGTGGAATAAGCACACCTAATGTTTAATTTATCAACTTGGTACTGTGTGCTTTTAATCTTTACTTTCTTTAATAGAACTTTACAAGTAATTAATTTGTCTCTCACAATTCACAAATGTAAACGAAATATTTGAAAATTCTTCGTTTATATATTGGTATACATTTCGATTTAAAATTCTGAGCATAGATATTATTTGATGTTTTAATTTTTTACACGTTTAGATATTACCATTTGTAGTTTCCTTTGATAGAAGAAGTAATTAATTAGTGACGTGGGTTATGTTTGTCCGTCCACTAACTAAAAAGTTGCAAAACAATTTCCACAACACACTCTCTCATGTCATATAGTATGAGTCATTGTGCCACTTTATACAAATTCTATCCTGTGTGATTGATTATACTATTGTTTCCCTCAAATATAATCATCACACTATAACTTTTAATCGTCACTCTTTAGAGACAATGTGACCAACAACACTACTTTG
Organism: Odontarrhena argentea; assembly: GCA_900406245.1. Taxonomy (NCBI): domain Eukaryota; kingdom Viridiplantae; phylum Streptophyta; class Magnoliopsida; order Brassicales; family Brassicaceae; genus Odontarrhena; species Odontarrhena argentea. Next base: position 4,945 of record OVAF01001288.1, on the reverse strand, counting down.
TTGAATTCAGACTTTATGACACTTCCAACTAGCATTTTTTTTTATCAGATACCTCTACGATTCTTATTTCTTATGTGACTGATCGATTTACGATTTTAAAATATTTTAAATGTCCAATGATAAAATATAGACAATGTTGATAAAAAACAAAAAGTTTATAATAAATCATCGCATTGTCTCTTCATATATGTAACAAAAGAATGATTCCGATTTTTACCGTCGATTAATCTTATATAGTGATTCTTTATCTATAGAAGTTTAAGCAATTTCAAAATTCAAACTAAAACCCTAGAACACAAATAAGCTGATGTCAGGTGTAGAGTCATCGTATTATTGAAAAGCCAATGGGGACCTACCACGTCACAATTTTTCAACACAGCCAAGATAAGACTGCATGGACTGAATACTGATTGACCAATGTATTTTTTCCACGAAGGTTTGAGCCACAAGTTTAAAGTATTCAACTTATTAGACAAAAATGGAATAAAACTAAATTTTGACAAGGTGGATTTTTGAAGACAATGAATCAATAGGGAGAGTGCAAGAAAGCATAACTTAACATTAATATATCCATATGATATTTGATAAGATTCGCTATATCTAGGCAAATCCAAGTTTTTTTTTTAAGGCGAACAATCATAATAAAAGAAGCAAAGAAATACTGAAATTTGATATCTGTTGAAAACAAGAATCAAGATTCATGCAAATTTTAAAAATTAAGAAACAAATAAATAATTTTCTAGAATAAATATTACAATTTATTCGTTTATATTATTTTATAAAAAATTTCTAAATTGAACTATCTGTAGATAGATAAATTATGGATCCTGGATAAGTATAAGATATTGGCTCGTGCCAATCCTAATCAATTGCTTTTATTAAACAAAATCACTTTTAGACAACCCGAATCAAATTAGTTGACCCAAAAGAAAAAAAAAACTAATAATTTAGCTGGCCATGGTACGTCAAGCTAAAAAGCAGTTGATTCGCATGACCGCACTCGCATGAACTTTCAAATTTCAGAACTTCCATCACAAGGAAACACAAGGGACTCACTAGTCACTATATATCACAAAACTTTATAAAGAATGGTATATTATACTTTCTCAAATAAAACTTCACAAGTAATTTGTCTTTCACAATTCAGTGTTTAAGTAAGTTATATCACCATATGAATTTAAATCCAACTTAATACATATTATTTGTTTGTTGATAAAAAGAAAATTGTAATACTGCTGGCCAAAGAACTTTCACAACATATCAAACACACATTATATGGTGTCATAGAATGAGTCATATTGCGTAACCTGTACACAGTTTATCTTATGATTACAATATCGTTTTTCTTAGGGAAAGTAAGTTGGTATACTATTAAAGTACCAATCGTCACTCCAGACAAACATTGTGACCAATAATAGACTGCAGCTTTCCAAGATTTTGAGGCCGGCCATAACTGTTTCACACCAATGAAAAAATTATACTATTATATATGACAGATAAAATTGATTTGTTTATATGACATATACAACAAAATTCCAAAAATTGAGAAATACAATGAATATAAAAAATTTATAGAAACAGGAGAGTGGAGATCGAAAAGAAAGCAGACGATCCTCTTTTTTGTTCCTCTTTTTTTTCTAGTTAGAGATTTTTATCAACAAAATTATCATTGGAGTTGGTATAAAGTCTCTATATGTACAGACTTTAGAGGTGAGGTTCTTCTAAGGTTTATACATGTTTATAATGTTTTTTAAAAAATAAGATCCTTTACAAAAATAAATTTAAAATATGTTTTTCTAAAAATAAAATTGGTATTTTAAAATTTGATACAGATAATTCTAAGGATATTTTTGAAAAATGATTTGGAACTTCTCTTATTATTAATAGATATAAATTGTTCATTTTTAGCACAAAATATTGTATTGTTCATAAATATATAAGATAACTTTTATAAAATTTTAATAATAATATATTTTAGATATATTTAGGACTTTCATGCCTGTGGGTCACAAATCTAAGAGTCATAATGAGTAAACTTTAAGGATTGGTCGGGGTGATTCTCAAATCCCAATTGTTAATTCAACTACGTCATTAAAAAAGCACATTTCGAATACTATCTGGAATTCAAACCACATGCATTCGCCATTCGGTCACCTTTTGACAAATCATATGTGACCTAACAAAATACAAAACAAATCATTAATATACGATGATGTGTATAGACAAAAGTTCCGTATTATAGTCATATATATATATATATATAAATATGTAGAAAAATTATAATATAATGTTTAAAGAAGAAGATCTTAATCGCACATGTTACAACTTGATTGCCAACAGACCAAGATTATGGTCATGATGTTTTGGTAGTCGCTACGATCATTGTGAGATTTAATCAAATTGCATTGTATCTAAATGCCTCTTAAGGGACTTCATTATGAAAAGCTTCTTTTTGGAGGTTACTTCTTATGGTTTGTTTCAATCTTTGGGATTGGAACAAAATATATATATATATATATATATATGTATTGATGATGAATATTTGTCTGTTTAAAATCTGATGTTTATTTTCTTTTACACAAATTCGATATAACCATCTAGTTTCCTTTGAAAAGAAGAAGTAATTAATTTATGTTAACTAATTAAAGTTCCAAAAAATTTCCACAACATATCAACCACACTCATTAATGAGCTAGGTGTACAAAATTTAGCCTATGATTGTTATAATCTTTCCCTTTGTGTTATTATATATCTGATAAGTATAATTAGCATTTAGAAGGGGAAAACAAGAAATACACAAAATGGAGTTTCTATGTTTGACAGACACTTTAATTAGCAAGATTTCAAGAACTACAATATATAATGGAAAAAAAAAGGATTACAAAAAAAAAAAAATTGCAGGATTGGCAGATTTTTTTGATATTTGATTCGATCTGCTATCCATTGTAGGGTTTTCCTAGCTCAATGGATAAAAATTCTCACATTTTTTTTATTGGGTTTCTTCCTAAAATGTCTTATACTAATTGGAGTTTCTTATGACTTATATATTAGATATTCATTGTCTAATTCCCGATATGATTTGGGTTGATATTCCAACATTCATTTTAATCTCCCTAAGAAAAAAAAAAACTAATAATCTAGAGTTCACGGAAGAAAAATCTACCTAAAAAGACAAAGGATAGTTAAAAATATTAGGTCGATAGACTTAAAACTAGTCAATTGGCTAAACAGCAAACCGCACTCAAACGTAGTACCTAGAAAACATTTTTCTAAACGACCATTGTTCTCTATATATATCAGAAACCCATCACAAACAATACTTCAAGCAAACATATAGGGACTTTATCATTTATATATCACAAAATATAAAAAAAGAATTAAAACACAATCCTAGAACAAAAATGTTATCTGATGTTGATCACAAGGAAGTGACTACCGCGCTTATTCGCGGCCAAGATTGCGCCAACCAAGTCAAGATGATGATCGAGAATGGCTCTGTTCCACCAGAAACTCTTGTGAAAACCGTTGTCGATTCTATCTCACTCGCTTTGTCTTTGATGAATCCTACTTGTCCTCCTCCATCAGATCATGAGTCTTCTTCTCAAAACATGCCAGGTCCTGAGCGTAGGGGACCTCTAAAGAAGAAGTATACAACAAAAACTAAAAACATATAATTTTAGATTAATATTATTTAGCAAATTATACACGACCTGATCCTTGTTAATTTGAACATTATTCCACAGAAAAAGCTGCGGAATAGAGCGTTACATCGACCATTCATCTCCACTCATCGAGGACGGATTCACTTGGAGGAAATATGGTTCAAAAATCATTAAAACCTCTCCTCATAAAAGGTTAGTAAAACAGAGCGAATTCTCTGTTTCTGTTCTATGACTGATGCTTGCTTGTGAATGTGCAGAAGCTACTTTCGTTGTTCTTTTGCGAAAGACCAAAACTGCAAAGCTAAAAGGCAGGTGCAAAAAATCCAAGATGATCCTTCGCTATACAGAACCATTTATGAGGGACAACACATGTGCAAGGCTCCTGTATTTTCGCATCGTGTTTATGAGGATACTACGGACCATTCCAAGATGATCCAGTTCGATAATCTCGACCAATCGATATCTGACTTGATAACCCCTCAACAGGTATCTGTTGAACAACAAAATACAATCAGAGACGAGGCAATAGACCATATCATGACCCCAGAATTTGGTATTAATGACTTTGTTATGGATGATAGTGACCAGTCAGTTCAGTCATGGGCGTCTCAGGTTTCTCCTTTGTCTTCTGGAAATATCACGTCCGCGGCTGATTTTTCTGATTTTGATTACAATCGTTTCTTTAAAGATTTCTTTTAAGGTTTGAACAATAAGTTCATCATATCATGCTTTCGGAGTTCACATAATCTAAATGTTTGCTATGTTATAATGTTTGTTTTAAACTTGTGTAACTATAGAATATGTGTATCTTTTGAGTAGGGCTGGGCAAATAATCCGAACCCGAAAATCCGAACCGAACCCGGACCGAAAAAAGTGGTTCGGATCGGGTTCGGATCTTGTCGATAAACCGAATGGGTTTAATTATGAGGTATTGTGGGTTATGGACCGGGTTCGGGTTAAACCCGCGGATCCGAATGGGTACTCCTGAAACCCGATAAAATGAATTATTTTTACCAACTTTCCCATTCTCTCTACTCTCTTCGCGATTCTATGTCCCAAATCCAAATTTGTATCACCAATTTTGGTGATGAAGGTATAGGTTCTGCCATTAAAAAAGAGGTGTGTGATGGAGAAGAATATATAAGAGGAAGATGATTGAGAAGAAATATATTTTATCACATTATTAAAGATTTCTTTAGTCACACAACTTCTAATGAGTCTTCAAAAAACAAAAACAAAAATTAAATAGAGAAATTTTGTTATAGAAAAGTGACAAAATAAAA
>OVAF01001287.1:0-23802 GCA_900406245.1 Odontarrhena argentea | reverse complement strand
TATATATATATATATATATATATATTTATTTATTTATTTATGACAATTATAAATTTCTCGCGCAAAGATTCTGCCAAATATTTAAGATAAACACTACCAAATGACACTTTTTTAATTTGACATTTTAAAGAAACCCATTATCAAAGATTGCCCAAAGAGTACTCAAATTTAAAAATCAATCTACTTATCTAAACAGCAAAGTTAACGGCCTCTGGTAGAAAAGGCATACACTTATCAAAGATGAATGCAAAAATTAGGAGTCCTTCATGGTTGGATTAATATCCTTGAAAGACCCTCGTTATTTAGCGATCTAGCGTTAAGCAAAATTTCTTTAAAAAGTGAAGAGCCTGAGGGCATTGCCATTGAGCAGAGTATTCTCTCTATAATGGCTATTGGTTTTCTCGGATTTAAAACTCTACTGTCAATCCTCATGAAAACCTGAAGCGCACTATAACGTCAAGTTCTTTCTCTATATTAACCATTTTAATTCCCTTTTCATACAACTTAACATATTCTAAATCTATAAACACTAAAAAATTTAACCTATAAACAACTTATCATGACAACTCTATCAACATTAACTTATTGATATTATGGATCTTGTTTCTTGTACACTTCACCGTTCTCTCTCCCCATAGCCTCCGTGAACATCTAAACTCTTTTACGTATCGTGACGATAGCCCATCCCGGAAAGTAAATAGTTGGTGATGGCCTCGGAGAAGCTTCACAGAGGCGCCGAAGAATTTCTAGTGAACAACATTGTCGGAAAATGGGTCACACGTTTCACCATTGTCTATTTGTTTTTAATGTATCACAACCAAATTACCAACACCACTTCTGAAATCCTTATTCAAAAGATAAACAGTATTCCATTTCAATTATCAGTACTCACAAATAAATATTTGAATACGATTCTAGAAAAGTGAAACATACCATAAGGGAAGTGGATTTTCCAACGCCCAAAGATTGATTTTATACTCTTCTCTACCGGTTAAGGAGCCGTGATGTCTTCTATCACATGCTAAGACAACTAAGACCCCCGGAATGTGCCAAACACTCCTCTTTTTATTCCAACATTAAGTCGCGTTTTAAACAAGAACATATCATATCCAGACAGAACAGAGTACACACCAAATCTAGGAATCACATTTAAACAAAGGGCAAAGGCTCCCCATTTAAGCTTAAGTTAACGAAACAAAACCATTGAGATAAACCCATCTCCTAAAATTTCTCAGATTGCTATGAAAACCGTACTCTTCAGCACATTTCCCTAAACAACAACAAAAAAACGTTACTTTTTATGATATAACCCTTATAAGCCTAGAGACTCAATGTTATAAAATCCGATCAACTTCCAAAAGAAATGGGACCTCATCTTTATAACCCAACAAATCTCAAGAAGATACTAACAAGAGAAGACACTGAAATCAAGCAAGGAACCTAGCACATTCCACTCCAAAATTACTTCTTTAAGCTTCTTAGGCATACGAATCTAACCCCTAAATCCAAAGTTACACTGAAACCATTCTCATTACTCTCAAATCTAAAAACCCATGAAGCCATTCACTTTGATGAAACTGAGAAACAGCCCCAGAACCAAAACAATTCAGACTTTCTGAAGTCTTTTAGCATTCCCTTACCTTATTTAGAGAGAGGAAGAAGAAGAAACTCGAAACCATTCTCAATCTTTTAGGCACTTGTTGGTCAGTGCCCGAAAAGAGAAAAAAGAGAGATACTTTGATTCCATAAATGGTAAACAGTACACAAATTATCCTCTAACAGAGACATAAATTATAACCCACAACAGAGTAACAGACACACAATGCATACAAGCACCGATGCAAAATTTAAGCCGAAGAACAACAATTCAAAATCAATTAATTTTATAATCAAATTGAAAGATGAACTTACTTTTGCAGTGACCAAAACATTTGACCAATGTCCGAACAATGAATCACATATCCAGAAATCTGCAACAAATAATATAATTCACGATGAATGACAAATAGACTAAATCGCAATCAAGATATAGTTAATAAAAGCGATGAAATCAAACTATCAATACCAAAATAGTCAATTACTATTTAACGTTTCGGGTTCTTCAGCGACTTCCCTTTCATCGAGAAATGCAGGGTGTATATTGAACACTGTTATATCGATGTCAAAGCCCTTTCAACACCAATCTCGTATGAACAAAGTGAGATGAAATAATGAAATAGAAAAGAAAGAGACAAACCTGACTATTTTTTATCTGATCGTCGATATGATTAAAACTCCTCCTCTGTGTGTAATTCTGAATCACAGATTTTCCTCTTTCCCACTAATCGGGCTCTAAAACAAGTTTCGCATTATCGACCATAGTTCCAGGGGATGCAAAATCATGGCGCTGACATACTATCACTCAAAAGATCCATCCAAAGGCTCTGGACGGTGGTTTATATTTTGTCAAAATTACTGTTGATTTGGACCAATCTACGGACCGATAGTTCTCAGGTGGTTCCATTAGACGCCGATCAAGATTTTTTAAAAAGAGATATTACTGAAATTTAGAATTGGTGAGGGAGAATGATTAAGAGATAATCAGAGATATATAGGAAAGCATATGGACCGATCAAACTTTGCACAAAAAAAAAAAAACAAAAGAGGAGATACTCACCGGAATAAGATGGAACTGGTTGTGTTACGACGACAGGAACAAACCGACGAGAGATCTGTATGCTACGGCCTCCGGTGGAGGAGATCTTCGTCTTCAATACAGGCGGCAAGAGACATTATTAGTGACTAACAGGATAAAATCCGGCGAGAAAGAAATACGGAAGTAAGAGAATTCAGAAAGGAGTCGTGAATGTTCTCAAAAATTCGGAATTTAGGAATCGAAAGTGGTGAAAGATTTTATATAAACTTGAAACGGGGCTATGGCTATAGACGTGTTGCTTCACGAAGAACAACGCAACGATTCTGTTTTTTTTATCTATAAACAAATCTGTATCTTCTTTTCAGCGGAATCGTTTAGATGAAACAAAGAAAGGATATACATTGATCTCGACCATTGAAATATTTATTACATTCCACATCTCAAATTATGTAAACCGTTAGATCAAATCTTATAAAATGTTAAACAAATAAAAATCTGTTTATTACATTCCAGAAACGTCAAATAATATCAGAAAATTTTGAGCCGTTAGATCATAATTATAATTATTTATATCTTTTCTTATATAAGTAAACACAAAAACACAAAACACAAAAACACAAAAAAGCAAGATAATTAGTTTTTACTCTGTTTACTTTGCTCCCATCATGAAATAATTAGAAAAAAAAACACAAATTAATACTTTTGAGTTAAACAAGTGGACATCGTATCAATTCGCTTAGGATGATGCTTACTCAAAAAGATGCAGGCAAGTAACACTTCTTGAGTCATGACCCGAAACTTGCCACAAATTTTGTTAGTGTACATTTTTTTCGAGGTTAATCTCAAAATTAACAAAGCCCTTTCAGAAAAACTTACTTCTCATGTTAAGAAGCGTCGGACACTTCGGTGAGAAGTGCTTAAGACCCCAATCTCTGACCGGTATGCGCTTTTTTTTGTTAGACAGTTCAAGCTCGGTCCATGTTTTAGCGACTTTTGTCTGGTCTAGAAGACCACCCTGAGCTAAAATCAAGGTCACGCTCCAAACGTACCCAAGTAAACAAACAGTGATTGTTATGAGACATGATTAGTTTTTGTTTAAAAGCTAATTTGAAGCAGGAGATTGAAACATTGAAGAACTTGTGGTACATTTATGTTATGGTTTATGTCTTAAGGTTTATTGTAGTTTTCTATAAGGTTCGAGAGTCGAATCCAGATAGATTTGGAAAGTTAATCCTCAGTTAAGCTGGCATTGAGTCGAGTGTTTGGTAACCGATCTGAGATAGCCTTTCTTCTTTGTAATTCAAGATTTGGTTGATAAACACAGAACCATTTCTTATCCCAGTTAAGAACATAGCCCAAAACTCAAGCAATGGCCAAATACCAAGAAACAAGAACACTTATCAATCCTTTCATTTGTCTTTAAGCAACAACAAAATTAAACACATTTACACTAATCCAATCCGATAAAAATCAAAAGAGAAAAATAAACCACATGTTGATCCACTTTCTTGTTACCGCCTGGGGATGAAGAAGAGACGGCTCAACGTAGTCTCCTAGCTTCTCTCCTTCCTACTCTTCATCTTCTTCTCCTCCCCCAAAGGCATCTCTTTCATCTCCCACAACGTCACACAACAAACTTCCTCGCCGAAACAAGAACATTCACCAATTACCTCTCCCTTCCCGGATTTACCCCCGCTCTGCGACAGAGCATACACCGGTGACATCGCTACAAAACTTCACATATCCCTAGGAATACTATCTACATTTTCTAATGACGAAGAATTCACTAAAATTTTTCTCTTTCATTGTACTGTAACTTTCTACAGGCTTTTGCCTGACTCTGATCCAAGACTAACAAAATTAGCAAGAAGTTAAAAAAAAGATCATCTTCAGAAACAAAAAGAAGAGATTCAGACAAAACTTTATCCGGCCACTAACCCTTTCCTAAGAATTTTTTAATTCTTCATAACAAAAACTACACAACAACAGAATAAAAGAAAACAATCATTTACCAAACTACACAACAATACTCTCAGAAACAAACATCGACAGATCAAAACATTGTTAGTAAACAAAACTGATTATTTAGATGACCCTGCTATAAACAAAAAAATAAAAGGATTGTTAGAAAATTTCATTATGATTAACAGAACCAGTACCAACTAACAATACCTTTAAGAAAATGACGAGAGGGTAAACGGAGGTGAATGGGACTTTGCCAATGCGATGATGTTCCGTAAAATCTCCGGTGCGTTGGTAAGTGCAAAACGCCGCAACGCCACTCTCTGCTTCTCTCTACAATCCTTACGGATCTCTGTTCTCGTTGCAGCAATGATTTCTCCCAATTTCTTTGCTACTCACAGGAGCAAAATCTTCATCGCAAAATACCTGCTTCATACGAGAATGTATGAGCGAATGAGAGAAGGGGATCCGACGAACACGAGAATCGCGGAAAGAATAAACGACATAATAGGTTGATACTGAACTTTTCTGACAAGAAGAGAATTTGTTTGGGAGTTTGCCCAGAAGCAAACAATCAGATAAGTAAAGCAATCTAATAAGCATGCCTGCAATACTGAAGGGCACAGGCAATTTCTGTACTAATCATAAGTCTGAGTTCATATTCGGTCAGACTAGTAAGAAAAGAGTTTCATAAAGCAGGCATGTATAAATCAAAGGAGAAAAGAAGGACCTTGAAAATCAAACCGATGATGGTTGTTCCAGTCTTCAAGAAAGAGGGAGCTTGGAGACCTTTTGTATCAGCGTATCATTCTTCTTACACAGATCGAAGCTGAACCCACCCTTTGGCGGAACATCTACGGCTGATTGCGACATTCTTCAAATTCACAAGTCTACAATAACAAAGATAAAGCAGCAATTGGGGGTTTAGGGCTCGATAATGGTTCATTCAATATCACTCAACCAAGATTCATTATTCATAGTAAAAAAAAAAAAAAAAAGTTAATCAAATCCGAGGGAGTAAAATCGAAGTGATTCACCGGAACTGAAAAGAACGATTCTAGACGACAAGTGCGAGAATGAAGAAGAAATAGAGAAAGAGCCTCGACTATACGATGATTGATTTGTAGGCGGGGCGTGGTAATCACCGTATCAAATCTTGCGGCGTTTCCTTCTTCTCCTCCTCCTACTTCTCTGTCTCCTCAGCCGATGATTATTCATCCGATTTTGTTTCTTCACCTTCTTCATTCAGATTTGAAGACGACCCTGAACCATTGGCGGGAGCGGCGGCGGCAACGTCATAGTGACCGTGGAGTCGGTGATCTTCCGCTAGAATCAAAAAAGCCGGAGATAAGATTTCATTGTTTTCCTCCGAAGGAATCAACCTTCAATTATATAAACATCAAGGATCGTCATTGGAAGGGATGCGACGCTTCAAAGAAACAGATGCAACTTTTCTGTTTTCGTTAAATAAATAAAAATCTATTTATTACATTCCACGAATTGTCACAAGTCCGAATTTGGACCGTTAGATTAAAACATCAAAGAAATCTCAACCGTTAGATCTAGAGAAATATTAAACAAATCAATTTATTACATTCCAGGAAACGTCAGAAACATCAAAAAAACCTGAACCATTAGACTAAAAATCTGAACAATTCTCGGCCGTTAGATCCCGAAAAAAAAATACGGAAGTCAGAGAATTCAGAGAGGAGTCGTGAATGTTCTCAAAACATCGGAATTTAGGAAACGAAAGTGGTGAAAGATAAAATCTGAATAATTCTTGGCCGTTAGATCTTCGAAAAGAAAAAATATCTCCGAAAAAAAAAAATAGGTCGCTGACGTCATAACAAAAAGTAAAAAAAACAACAAAAGAAAAAAAAACGTACCTTGACCAAACACTAAAATTTGCAACGAAACTTGAAAGACAGAGCAATGTGACAAAAATTTGTGGACAACTTCATTATTTATAAAAGTGAAGGGTTATCAATGAAAAGTCACATCTTTTCCGTAAAATAAGGTTCATGCACTTGATGTTAAAAAAAAAAAAGTGAAGGGTTATCAATGAAAAGTCACATCTTTTCCGTAAAATAGGGTTCATGCACTTAGATATTAAAAAAAAAGGTTCATGTACTTTTTATTTATTCCATTTTTAATTAAGCAAAAAGTGCTAATTAAATCTGAATCGTTAATCATACCATCTTAAAATCTCGGCCGTCAGATCTTTGAAAAAAAAAGAATATAAAAAAATCTATTTATTACATTCCAGGAAACGTCAAATAATCTCAGTGAAATTTGGATTTAAATTTTACCAGAATAAATATATGGTGGTTTAATAATTCTAAACCGTTGGATTTAAATTTTTAAGAAATATAAACCGTTGGATCAACCAAGCAATTAAAAAATTATTTGTTACATTCCATGTAGCGTTAAAAAATATCAGAAACTTAGAACCGTTAGATAACGATAAACAGATCTCGACCGTTAGATCTCCGAATAAAAAGAAGGTTAAAATCAGAATAATTCTTGGCCGTTAGATCTCCGAAAAAAAAAATTCTATTTATTACATTCCAGAAAACGTCAATTAATCTCAGAGAATTTTGAACCGTTAGATTAAAATCTGAATAATTCTTGGCCGTTAGATCTCCGAAAAAAAAATTTTAATCTCTGATTATTAAAAAAAAAAAACTTATTTATTACATTCCAGAAAACGTCAATTAATTTCAGAGATTTTTAACCGTTAGATTAAAAGCTGATTAATTCTTGGCCATTAGATCTCCGAAAAAAAAAATCAGAGATGTTTAACCGTTAGATTAAAAGCTGATTAATTATTGGCCGTTAGATCTCCAAAAAAAAAAAAAAAAGTCGCTGACGTCATAATTAGGGACCATGACGTCATCAAGACAATCTGGGCCGTTGGATCAAATCAGCGCCCGAATCTCAGCCGTCGGATGACGTCAGCACCCCTTTTTTTGGTTTGCTATTATATATAGATTTATTATTTGAATCATATATATGAATTTGGGTGAGTCATCTTCATATTTAGGACATGTGGCAAAGGAGAGAGTGACACGTGTCAAATTGGCTCTTCATCTTCTACTCTTCACTTCAATAGTTGTTAGAGTAGCCATTGATTAGGTCACAAAAGAAATTATGACTACGTTCCTAATTTATACGAGCCAAGTGAGTGAGGACTCTCTAATGCTAATTTTCTCGTATAAGAAAATTGTTGTAACAACAAATGATATTAGGTCATTCACGATCAAACCAAAAGAACTACAGAGAACGTAATGGATTTGAAAGGTTGGAGAAGTGGTATAACCATCTAGGTATTTAAGAGATGATGACCATTAAACCTTAGATGAGAAGATGAAAAGTTAAAAAGTTGAGACGATGTTTTTTTTTGTTTTCTTTTTTTTATTACATTCACTAATTATCGTATAAATATATTAAAAAGATGTCACGTTGCTGACATAGAAAGAGTTACAGTTTCTCATCATTTTAAAATTTCTTAAAAAAAATTAGACAAAAAAAAGTTTTCAATTAAAAAGATATGTATTGTTGTGAGATTGGCTCAATTTTGTAAAAAATTTATATTCATCTAAACTTGTTTTTGAACTTTAGTTCAAAAATCATGAAAACAAAATGTTTCGAAATCATAAATGTGAAAAGAAATTAATTTTATAAAGTTCGATTTTAAACATCTTTTTAAATGTGAGTCTATCCTTAGTTTTTAAGATCGTAAAATTAAAATGTTTCAAACTCTTAAAGATAGAAAATTTTGTTCATGTGATTCTTAAATTTTGGGCGATAAAAAACTCGAAATTAAGACCTATAATATATAAATTATTTATTAAATACTAATCTAGTATTATATAAAAACATGTTGTAAATTAGATAGGATGTTCGAAAAACTAGACTGGTACTGAGTAATGAGCATAGGCGTTTTGTCCACGTGGATACAGGAGGATATGAATATATATGAGGACATGTTGTGGTGAGCAAAGCATAGGCAAGTTTCCTTACGTCTTTTTTACTTTATTTTCTATGGTGTATCCATCTGGAGCGCCACATCTTGCGTTAGACGAGATTCTAATGATGTGGCATAATTAGATTTTGATTCTCTCAGATAAGAGCAGCAAAATCCGAGTCAGTCCATGTTGTATAGCTAGGTGCCGTATCACTTCTCATGGTCTTCAAGGGTGCCACGTGTCAAAGAGCCGCAGTTGGTATTGACTTAGGATACCAAACACCACTTCTCGCGGATCGAATTACTAATCCCTATACCTCTACATCACAAATAGAAAAAATGTGTAATTCTTCTATCTCATATTATATGATGTTTAAGGTTTTAACACATATATTAAAAATATAATAAATTTTTACGGATGGAATTACTAATCCTTATACCTCTACATCACAAATAGAAAAAATATGTAATTCCTCTATCTCATATTAGATGATGTTTACGGTTTTAACACACATATTAAAAATATAATAAATTTTTAATTTTTTTAGACAAAAATCGCATTTATCAACCATTTAAATATATTTCAGCCAATAGTAGATCAATCTGTAGAATAGTAATAGTCATATACAATAAAAATACATTTACTTTTGCATTGAAAAACCAAAACATCATCTAATCTGATACAAAAACAAACTCCTAAACCCTCATCTAATATGAGACGGAGGGAGTATCTATCTAACATCTGTCTTCAAAGTACACATATTAATCCCATAATTTAATGACTCATATGAACTTTGTATTTACTCATCTCTCTAAAAAACCAATCCATCTCTGATCTTCTTTATCTTTGCTCGCTGCCTTTTCTTTTCCGGTGTGTGACATCTCTCCGACGTCCACATTGGGAGAAGATGTATATATTATCTATTTCTTTGTTTTCCTTCTGTTTCTAGTGTTAAAGAGAACTTCTCTTCTTGCTAGATCTGAGGCCTTTGGTCTCTTTCAAAGCTTTGGAAAAGTCTTCTCTTTTTCTTTTTGTGCAGATGAAGCTGCTACCGTATGGAGACAACCTCTTAGTCCATTTCAGTTTCAGATCCATGTAAATCTGACTTGGGTTCATGGTGCCTCTTGGAAAGCAGTTTCGTTGGGTATGGAGACTCCATCGTGGACCCTAGTTTGTGGCGGTGTGAATTATTGTCTTTTTGGTCGGCAGAAGCAGCGACCACCGCTTGCGAAGATTATGCGAAGAATATGCTTCCACGTGTATTAATTGTCTAGAGAGCTTCTTAAGATAAAAACTTGGCGACGTGGCTTATGGAGTATCTATAATTATGTCAAGCTTATCTTAGAAGCTTATCTTCTGTTACTTATATTGTATAATATTCTAGTGGACTATAATTATGTTGTCATCTTATTTGTACTAGATCTAGGAGAACAATCCCTTAAGGGTAGACTTCTTACGGTTCAATCCCAAATTGGCTTTATGCCAAAGAAATGAGATGTTTGGGGTAAATCCCGAATTGGTTTTCAGCCAAAGAAAAGGGATGTAAGAAGATACACCAAGCCTAGATCTAGAAGTGAATCTAGACTTTGTAATCCCGATTTGAGACTTGTTCTTCTCCTTCTAGGAGAGTTTGTTCACCTCTTATGTGAGGTCAGTTACCCTTCATGGGTTCTCTATTCCCCGCCGTGGGGTTGTATGTACCATTTATTGGGTTTGTTTCCATGATCTAATACAAGAAGTTGACGACAAAAAAAAAAAAAAAAATCCCATAATTTTTATCCCTTTTAACTTTTTATTTATTTTTCCTTTTTGACTTCCTTATTTTTTAAAACATCTGATTTCCTTTTCTTTTCAAATATCTTTTTTTCCATCTTTTTAATTTTTGATTAGTTTTTGACTTCCTTTTTTCATTTCCAAATGTACGTAAAAACTGATGATATTATCATAATATCGCTTATCAGCAATTTTAATGGACATCAATATTAAGTTTTAAGGTTTTTATTAAGAGATAATGATTTATTGATTATCTTTAACATTTAAAAGATGCTATATTTTAGATATTATGGGGGTAATTTTAAATTTTAAAAGGAATATAAAGTGAAATCAATGGATTTCAATCTAAAAAAAAATAATGGACATAGAGAAGAAGTTTAATATCTTCATCGATCAGCTGGAACATGAAGGACTAATCCCCCTTGATCAGTTTGAAGCTACACGACTAACTCCCTCGGAGAGCTCAAAACTGAAGGTTGTCTTCAATCAAGTGCCCACAACTGCTCTGGATGTTCTACAAGACGAGCCACATATCAAATTAAAGGTATTTGAGTCATCTTTTCAGATTAATGATAACATGAATCAGACATACCAAACTCTCAGAAAAGGCCAAACAGTGACTGCATGTCCAGTGGACCCTATCATATCCAATGAGGAGAAATGGGCTCTCTTCATACCCAAACATGAAGTCCACTTAAGTATGGTTTCCTTAAGCATAGAGGACATGTAGGAAGGTTCTAAATCAGCTAAATTATCTCTTGATAATGGAGAATCAAGTTTGAAGACTAAGAGATACAATTTGCTTTATTTAGACCCCTAGATTAGCTCCTTTTTGTTTAGTGTTAACTAGATTTGTGCCCGCGCTACGCGGCGGGTTGTTTTTTTAATTTCATATTTTTCTTTTTATATATTAAACGTAAAAGTTATCTTATTATTATTTTAGAAGTATAAACAGATGCATGTAATTATTTGAATCATTCGCATCATTCGAATCGTAAAAAAAAAAAAAATGTTATTGTCGTCTATTTGAATATAATGTTATATAGTCTTCAAAAATAAATAAAGATAACAACAAAGTTTTTATTTTGATGAGTCATACACATTAATATTCAAATTCTAAAATCTATATACATCAAATATTATATTGCGGAGTTTTCGTGAGTTGAGGGGTATTCAAACACAATAAATAACTGGTGAATAAACTTGTATTTCTCTATTTTTTAACGGTTCATGGGTTTTTTTGCACTAACTCCTTTTATGTTTAATTTCTTTATTTTTAAGCTCCTTTGATGTGTTCTCTTTTAGAAAAAAACAATATTTTTGTTAGATTTTTTAGTGGAACCACGATAGACACGTATGTGAATCACACTAATAAGATATATTTTTCGGATTTTTCCTAAATATTAACATATCTAAGTATTTTTAATATATGACTCAAAGATAAATATGGCAAAGTAACCCCATTAAAAATCAGGAAGATGCCTTGTTAGCTTAGAATCTCTTGTTGGCCTTTGGGCACTGCGTACGTTTATGTTTTTTCCCAGGGATGTTACCTGTTAGTGAAAGATTAATGAATTTGTCCTATTCAATCTTAGAATTCCAATTGTTTTTCTTCAGCTTTAGCCTCTTTATCTACGTAAGCAAAAAAAGAAAAAAAAAAAAAAAGAGAAACACTATCTGAGAATCAATTTTTACTATCACAAACTTGGAAGAGAGAATCCTAGAGCCATCCATCTAATAACCTCAGGTTGTAACTCAACAAGATCAGCAAAGTCAGCTTCCGATTTAGGCTTCCCCATTCTAGGGTAAACTCTTACATAAACTCTCACCCTCCCAAGATCTTAAGAGAAGAAGTGTTCCCTTCATTAATCAAAACCGAAGTTCCATTTCACTAACTCTAAAATTAAAGTTAATAACTTTCTTTATACAAATCATGATGAAAGTTAACTAATTTCAATTTCAGAATTTTCAGTTACAACGATTCACCATTTTGAATCAACATAATAAGTCAAAACCTTTACTCAAACTGAACATAAAAACCCATCTTTCAAAAAGTAAAACCATACCATCATCATCATCAGAGTCTTTAGACTGAGATATACGAACATGAGTACAGAAGCGTCTTGTAGAAGGTGACGAAGCGGAGAATTCAAGGTGGTTTGGAAAAGCACCAATAGCTGTAAGTTGAATGCTTCATGGTAATACTCTTCTGGTAATATTCCTCAACATTCTCCATCAACCTCTTATACTCCTTAGACCACAGACTCAAAACCTAACCAGGTGGAATAAACCATTTTCAGATGATCCTTAGGACATCATTTCCTTAGCTTTTGTATCACTTTCTGAAACGTTTGATGTGAATTCTTCTCTCATTTCCGCAGCGAAATCGTTTTTGACGTTTGAAACTTGTAGTTCAATATCTCAAACTTTTCTTGAGATATCATCATCACCAAATTCTATTTTGTTCCTCTCGATTCTTTTCTCCTTTATTGACTTTTTCAATTTTCAAAAAGTTTATCTGCATCAAGAACGTCTTAGTATCAGTGCGCCTAAAATCCACAAAAATAAAAGGAAAAAAATCAGAAGGAGAATGATTTACCGTAACATAGCAACATCTCTAGGAAGTGTTGCTGCAGAAATGAGTTTTCAAAGTCTAAGACAAAGTCAAGTATAACAAAACTATCCAAAGCAGAACCAACACAGGCTCGATTGTAAAATGAAACTGAAACTTAAAATCAAAATATCAATTCGAATCATTATCGTCGCAGCAACACCGATGTTGTACATCTCTTTGTCGCATCTTTGTTCCTCTTAATATATATCAAAATCTCGAACAGACCTCTTGATTTGTCTTCTCGATTCGTATTCTCGATTCGTCTTCTGTTTGTTCAGTGTTATTTTTGACTTTTGGATTCTCCAAATCAATAGAGAATCCACATACACCGATTGCCATTCTTCGAGAGAAATCAAACTCCCGAGACAAAATCAAATAAAAATCAGATGTGTACAAATAAAATGTTTTGATTGGTTTTTGTTAAAAATTAGCTGATGTCATCTATGCTTATGTGTCAAAACCTGGTGAGGCACACTCTACTTTTATATAATAGATTTCCCTTGATTTTTGTTGTGTTTTTCCTTTTATTTCTTGCAGGATGATTGTGTTTTTCCCTTTAATTTAGCTTTGAACCTGGCTATATAATGCATTGATTTATAGTCCTTGTTTTTCACCTTTGATTAATAAAATTGTTTGTTTTGGTTTATACCAAGTTTTCTCTCTACTTCTTGTGAACAAGTACAAGTCTAGAATGTTTAAGAAGTATCAACAAGCTTTCACACTTGTTGTGGTTCTTTTCAATCCACATCTACCATCCATGCTATCCCGGATTAGCTAGAGAGGTCCTTAGACCAGCTAGTGATCCAACTTTCGTTATCAAGGCCTTGAGAGCTTGTATCATCTTCTGAGTGCCAAAATTACATAAGGGGTGTGTGGCATTGCATTGAGCGTTTGGTCTAAAATCCTTAGGCTTCTTCCTTGGCATAAGAGTGCGTGATTTGGCTTGTCAGGTATAGTCCTTTTTTATATCAGTTTTGGATGTTGCGACATTGTTGTTTTGAATCATAATGTTTCTTTTCTGTACTGTGTTTGAATAAATACATTTTCTGTGTTTTCTCAAAGTGCCTAGAGATGGAGCAAAATTTTGGGTTGAATGCTTTCCCTGCTGCTTTCCAAATGGTAATATAAGTCTCATCATTTTGGTGAATAGACTTTTTCTTTCTATCTTCCAAAGACCCGTGACTTGGGGTTAAATGAATCTGAGTTTATAATGATTGTCTCTATTCTAACATCCCTGTTCAGTTTCTGATGATTCTGTCAAAACATTATATAGAGGTGTGCGCGACAAGTCCATCCATTGGGCGCCTAGGGAAGGAGTGCTTGAGACATTGATCTTGATTTGTTTCTTCAAGAACAAGGTGACTCCATCAGAGCTCTCATGATTCCCATCTTTGATCCCACCAGAATGTTGCCATTATTGCCAAAAGGCTTTGACTTTAAAGCATGAAAACTTTTTTTTTTTGTTCATACCCTTTTAAATTTAATTTTTTTTTTATCTATTTTTAATTATGTTTCAACAGCGGAAACATATTAGAATCAACTCACTTCAATGGATCCATCATCACTCGATTGTTTGCTATCCACAACAATGACTAGTTTGAGGAAAGAAGACAAAGAATGCATGTGCTCTTCTGATATTATCACTTGGAATTTTGTGAAATCTCATCTATAAAAAAGTATGTAAACAATTAAAGAGATCACTGTAAGGGAATTTAAAAACAACAATACATAAGACGTGTTGAAAGAGTAACTGCGTAAGTCTTTAGGTTGTAAAAATTGATAAACTCAAATAGTTTGGGTTGTATATTGATGAATCAAATAATATAGGGATAAACAAATAATGTCATTTGATTCTTTTACATTCATTTGTTTCAGTGCTTTTTTTTTTTTTTGTGCGTCTGTGTACATTTTTTTATGTTTGCATATGTTACTTTTACGAGTGTTAGGATCATATGTACTTGGAATTTTATAACTAACATGATTTTTCCATGCTATATAAAGTTATATGAATTCCATAGAAAATTATGATACATACACCATTGGTTTCCGTTATTTCCTGTTTGTGTTTATCAATACAAGACTCGCTAGCTTAAACTCTTGTCTAGGGTTTAGTTTTTAATTTTTATACTTTCCATCTAGAAACTACACCCCTAACTTCCGTTATTCTCTGATTGGGTTCACTAATACACGACTCGCTCAAACCCTTGTCTACGGTTTAGTGTTCTTGAATACTTCTCATCTAAACATTAAACCCCCGGTTTCCATTATTTTCTGGTTGGGTTCACTAATACACAACTCGCTCACTTATAATATGTAGCCATGATTACACTTTCAAATTTTCATTTAAATTTAAAATGGGATAATGTATTACAAAAATGTAAATATAATTCACAAACACAATATAACCCAATAAAAAAAACACAACAAAAAGAGAAGACTAATTAAATGCAAGAAACATAAAAACTCATAACAAAAATTTATAATCAAGAAGACACATTATTGTAATTACTACTAATCAGAATATGGTCTATCCGTGCATGCGCACGGGGCAAAATAATAGGTAGTGGTTAATGGGCAAGTGCACCCATTTAATTTTTGATAATTAAGGTATTTTTTTAGAGAAATAAAGTGGAACCTCTATAAATTAATAATGTTGGGACTTAGAAAAATGATCAATTTATAGAGAGATTTGTTAGTTTATTATATTCTTTATAAAATTTATTTTAAATTCTTACTTTACCTTAAATTTAATATAAATTCTTCTTAAATTATTATGTATTAGTTACTCTTTATATTTTCTTATTTATACATTCATATTGTTCCACATTGTGTTAATGTATTTCATTTCGGAAATATTCTGTCAATAATTTTAATTATTATAATAGAATATATCTTAATAACTCACTTAAAAATCCAAATAGAAATGATACATAAGGTTTTAAAATTAACGTCTGCTTAATATTGATGATGATAAAGATGAAATAATAATACTAAAGTAGCTACATATAATAGTAGTTCTCGCTTCAAGAACACTTCTCAATATTTAGAAGCAGTCCGAGATGGCAGAGTAAAAAAATTTAGTGACTTGTTTCATAAAGGTAAACTTATAAAAAATATGTACAACATATCGTATTTTACTATAATTTATATACATGTTTAAAATTTATGATTATTCATTTATACTATTATTGGGACAATATTTTATACTGGAGTTTCAAAAAAATTATTATCGTATAATTTTATCTAATGTTGTTGGTTTTTACATTGGCCCGACTTGGGATCGAAGAATTTTATTTATTTATAGTGATTATTAATTTACAGTGAGTATTATTTATAGAGGTTCTACGGTACCCTTAATACCATTTTTCCTATAAATAATTTTTATATATAAATATTTGAAAGATAAAAAATATAAAAAATGATTTTTAAGGATTCATACATTATGTTTTTTAGGTTTGGATTAATTAATTCATATTTAGGATTTAGTTTTAAAGGGTTAAAGTAGATTAAAACTGTATTTAAGAAACTTTTTTGTAAGTGTGATATTTTTGGAATTCAACCTTCTTTTTTTTTTTTACCGGACCTGATGATCTTCTGGATAAGTTAATGTCGATGTTGCACATCAAATCTCGTTAGCAAACGAAAAAGTAACCTTGGTCTCTTCCTCTTTTTTAGTGTTAAGCTACATACAAAAATAATTGATGACAACCTTTCTTTTCCTAGTTCAATAGATAATGTGACTTATAAAATACCTTGGACAACTTAAAATTAGCCAGATCATTATTCTTTTAAGTTAAAAAAATTTTCGATTAATAAAAAATCAGTAAGAGAGTAATATTTATAAGAAATGATCAAATAGATATTTTTGCTTCAAATAGAAAAAGTCATTTACTTAAACCTTAAAAGTTATCAAATTTCTCTTTGTATAGAAATTATAGATCGGGATACGGAATAAATTTATGGTTGCAAAATTTTCAAAGATGGTAAAACTTCAGTTTAATTGATTGATGATGAAATCCAACCATTATTTTCTCGGTATTGATGAGTTTCAGAAAAAATTGCGGAAGTACATTCCTCAAAACATATATAAAAAAAAAAATCTTATCCACACTTTACATGTATAATTTTCGGAAAAATTTGACAATCGCAAATGAACATAAAACAAGGAGGATAGAAGACATTTTCAGGAGTTCGATGAGGTGTTCAAGAAGGAAAACGTGAAGGTGTTTTGTATCTGGAACAACTTGGGCATCAAATAGTGATGTCTTAGAACATTCTGAACCATGTAAATAGACCATTGGAATGATAGCATGATATTGAGCTTTTTTGGGCTTATCTTCATTGGGTCTTCACTCGTATGGGCCCTTGAGAGACTTGTAGATACATAGAAATGTGGCTTGGGGTGTGGCTGGTCCATCTTGGGGTTGTTGACTTCATCTTTTGGTTTGATGACCGCATCATACTCTCCTTCTTCAGGACAAAACTTGTTCATGCGATCTAGTGTTGTCACTTGAATTTTGTTGGACCTCCTTTGCTTGTTTTTCTTTATCAATGGCAAGTGGAGGTGGACACTCTTTTGGTGGATCATGTAGTTCAGGTTCCTTTGGCGGTAAGGTGATAGATGTTTTCGATTTTGGTGTTGCTTGTGGTATACGTTTGTGGATTGGTCTCCTACCATAATACTCCTTGATCTCTTGTGGAAAATCCATGGGTATGTATCTCTTGTCCATGACCAGCTTGAGTTCTTCCCAAGTATTTATGGTTGGCCTGTTGTACTACCAACGTTCTTCTTCTTTTAGATTCTTGATACGACGTGATTTTGACTTCTTTTATACACGTTCGTATCTTTAAGGGGATTTTCCCCATGTTTTATCATTTTAAGAGTGTTTTTAGGTAAAAGTACGTGTTGGAGGTTTTTTGTGGCTTTTGGAGGAATAATGATGTTTATCACCCAGTAATGGAGCAAGAACCGAAGAAATGAGGATTCGTGCCGTAGAGTGATGACCGACATCTTACCAAGGTGGTGACCGACCTTCTAAACGAAGTTTTCATGAAGTTAACATCTCAATGTCGTCCGACACCCGCTTGAAGGCAGAAAAGAAAACTTTCCATAAAACGTTTTATCCGAATTGAAGCTGATTGATACTCATTATTGAGCTTCTAGAAGACACCTTTTTACCCTAGCTCATGCCTCTACCTATATATACTCTTGTATAAACTCTTTTGTAATCATCCTTTTTTCTACACAAATTTGGTTCGTAATAAAGTTCTTCTTTCCATTATGTCTTTTTCTCTCGTTATGAGTGATTAGTTCTCTTGTTATGAGTGATTAGTTCTCTCGTTGAGGTCTGTGTACTTGTAGGTATGTACATATCTTGTAAGTAGAATGGTTTTTGAGTCTCTTTGTTTTCAATGATACACTGTAAAGGTGTCGATCAACACCAGTCCAAGAGTCTACTACTTGATTGTTCTTTCCGAACCTATTTGGATCTTAACATTTTTATCATATTGTTTTACTGTTTATCATCATCCTCGCAACTGTTTGCATACTCATCTTCTTCCTCATCACTAGATCTTATCATTTGGGTACTTGGTTACTTGGTTGCTTGATTTCTCATCCCCTTTTTCACTCCGTTCATCATTTCGATCACCATTTGCATTCATCACCTCGTCATCCTCCATCTAGTTTACTTCCGAGTTTCATATTACATTTACACATTGCATTTCTAGTCTAGATTGTTCATTGGTCTCTGTGTTCGACCCCATCTATACTACTCCGGCTAATTTATGTTGTTTAGACGGGGATTATAAATTTTATTTGATTATCCGGTGCAGAAAACACCGTCATCAAATTGGCGCCATTGCCGGGGACTAATCGAAACAATGTAGGCTAGTTTTGTTTTGTATTTTTTTTCTTTACTTATATATTTTCCATTACATTTGAGGTACTCACATTATGTCTCACGATTTCAACAAAGAAGTTCTAAACAGAAAGATCCGAGAGATGCAGGATTCACTTGATGACTTGCAAAGGATCATCAACTCACGCCATACCTTCTCAACGACCTCGCCTTCGCAAAACATTACAGAAGAGTTTCCAAGGGGTTTACGGGTTTCCAAAGAAGAAGAAGGAACATGCTCCAACAAACTCGCTACAATCGCCCTATTGAAGCTTCAACTCAAGGGGCAGAGAAGAGTCATAAGTGACTACAACACTATTATAAAAGAATAAATCTCCAAGTTTGACGAGCTAACATTCCAAATGAAGGCAATTGAAGAGGATATAGAAGCCACGAGTCAAGCACGCAGACAAAAGATCCTCGTCAAAAGAGCCCGGGTCAATACTTTTGAGTGTAAGGAATGCGAGAGGAACTAAATAAGGATCTCATCACATACGATGAGAAGGTATCGACATAGTAGGTGTCGATCGATACCCGGGGCAATTTTCAGATGTGGAGATCGAACTCCACAACCCCGTAACACTTTTCGAAATTTCTTGCAAGGCAATTATCTCCAACCAGGAGAACAACGAGGCACCGCCTATGGAGATCTTGGAAAAGGCACCCATAACAGACATGATGTACTTGAATTGCATAGTACTCACCCCAAAGGAGAAAACACTGACAAAAACTCTGAAAAGTTGTTTATGCGATTCAAAAGCATCAACAAATCTTATGTCCGAAGATGTGGCCATCGAGTTAGGGGGAACAATTGTAAACTCTTCCTCCATACAAGTCAACACAGTAGGAGGCAAGGATGTAAAGCTTGTCTAATCAAGAATCTAACCCTGCAAATCGGCAACACTCAAGTACCGGTGGATTTCCTGGTGGTTGATCTAATAGGGTAATCGTGTACAAGTGATATTCGCTATAAGTTTCCTCAAATCAGTGGGAGAAATCTTGGATTTTGACAAGCAATGACTTACCCTCGCCAAAGTTGAACCGTTGATCACATACCAGTTTGAGGATGATGGAGAGAAATTTTTGTTTTACTAAAGGCGCATCCGTCAAGCTAATGACGTAAAATAAATTTGCGTTTATTTCTCTCTTTCTTCCTTTCCAGGCTGAGGCAAAACATTGGGGACAATTGATAACGGTGTTTTTCGGACTAGGTAATCAAATAAAATTTATAATACCCGTCTAAACAACCGAAATTAATTAATGTAGTATAGAAGGGGTCGAACACAGGGACCAATGAAAAATCTAGACTAGTGGTGCAAAGCGTTAATGAAATATGAAACTAAGGAAAGAAGTAAATGTAAAACATAAATCTAAGTTACAAACGGACGAGATAGTCTAGATCTCTATGCTCTCACTTTGTTGGTGCCATCACTGGAAGGTATTCAATAGGGCAAGAAGAGTCTTCACATGCACGAGAGCAATAACCTTGTTAAGCAACATGTGTTCTAGCTCAACAACGAGAAAATGAGAGCATATTAGCGACCAACACTCCACCAGAGTGTTGACCGACACCCCATACCTCGGACCCTTGTCGATCGACGTCCTACAAAGGTGTCGATCGACACTAATCCGAGAGTTTACTACTTGATTGTACTCTCTGAACCTACTGAGATCTTAATGCTTTTATCATATTGTTTTCATCGTTTACCATCATCATTGATCACTGTTTACATACTCATCTTCTTCCTCATCATTAGATCTCACCACTTTGGTTACTAGNAAGGGAAAGTGTCCTGGAAATCACACTGTATGACTCAAACATGGTTGTGAAGTCGAGATTGACATTCATGTGAAACTGGGTAGTCATAATGCTTTGCTAGAAGCCGCTTATGATTTATGAGTTATGTGAACTCATTGCCAGTATCACATGATCCTATAGGGTCACACACCTAAGCGAACTGAAAAGTTTAATGGGAAAGTAAAGGGTGTCGATCGACACAAAGAGTTGTGCCGATCGACACAAGCCATGTGAGGTGTCGATCGACACTAAGCGTGTGTCGATCGACACAAGCACAGAATGATCGGGCCGATCAGATGGGCTTTGGGCTTTTAGGGTTTCAGGAAAATTTCCCCTATATAAGAGATATAGGGGGCCAAGTTTTCTTTATCAGTTTTCTCAGAAACCAGAAACCCTAGCCCCAGTTTTCCAAGAACTAGCATTCCAGTTTTCCAGGCTCGTGTGCGTGTGGATACCAGTAGAGGTGCTACATCTGAAGTACTCTGATCTCGACTTCCTGAATCATTCCGCTGCCATTCATCAGGTAAACTCGAGAAACTGGGAATCTAGATTCATTACAGAGATCCTAGGGATAGGAAAGCTGAGGGATAGGAAAGCTGATAGTCCTAAGTGGTTAGGCTAGGACCTGTTTCCTACAACTAGGTTACTTGATATCTCGCTATTCACCATTCTCATCTCGCTAGTTTGTCATTTAGATCACCATTTGCATTAATAGTTTGCATTTAGATCGCCTCAGAGTTTCATATTTCATTTACGTACTGCATAACTAGTCTAGATTGTTCATTGGTCCCTGTGTTCGACCCCATCTGTACTACACCGATTAATTTCGGTTGTTTAGGTGAGTATTATAAACTTATTTGATTATCCGGTGCCAAAAACACCGTCATCAATACTTTTTACTAGTTTGTCGGGGACCAATCGCAACATTTTTTAGTAGTTTGTGTGACATTTTTTTTCTTTACTAGTACTTTTTACTTTAGATTTTATTTAAGGTGCTTTAAACTATGAATCTTGATCTAAGCGAACCATTTTCAAGAAGAAAATTTCAACAACGAACTCGAAAAGGCGATGAATGTCCCAATTGTCCCACTTGAGGAGATGGCACTCATCCCCGATAGAGAATGAGAACCAGTAGTAAAAGGAAGAGAGAACATTTTCACTTGGGCTCATCCAGAAGATTTGGAGAGAGTAGTAGAAGACCAGCAGACGCTCACAACCAACTTGAGCATCATTTTAGCATCCATTTACAAGGAACAGAACGCCAAGATCGAGATGTTAGCTTCAAGAGTTGGGGCTCTAGAGGAAAATCACTAGAGGGTTCAAAGAGGCAGAAAACTGCACCAACAATAGCCAGAGTCAGCATGCTTGTTTTGGAAGAATTCCACAAGGATCTTCAAGCAGTGGTTTATGTCTATCAAGCAAAGAATGTCACTCACAACAGATATTTGGACTTCACAAGTTACAGGTAATTACTTATGTTCATAACTATAAACTGTTTTCATCTTTTTCATAATTTGATCTTTCTTCTGTGAATTAATTTTTGCAGGTGCAAGTTATATGGTTATAACAACACACTATGTTGATAAATGGTGGAGGTTGAAGAAGCTCATCTTGGGGTTTAAGTATGTCACTGCTCACACAGGTAAGACCATCTCCACCACACTTATAGACTGCCTAGCTGAATGGGGGATAAAAAAAGTGCTCTGTGTGACTGTAGACAATGTCACATCAAATGGTAATGCTCTGAGTAAGTTTCATGCTAAGTTTGGGTTGTTGCCAGATGATGCTTTTGTGCTTAATGGGGATTATATGCACATGAGATGCGCTAGCCATATCCTGAACTTAATAGTTAAGGATGGATTGTCTGAGATAGATGATAGTGTAGATGCAATCAGGAATGATGTTGCTTATGTTAGGTCTGGGACAAAGAGGAGAGAGTTATTTGAGCAGAAGGTTGGAGTAGATACATTCTCTAGATGGAACTCAACATATTTGATGTTGAAAAGGGCTATTGCATTCAAAGATGGGTTTGATAGGATGGAGTTAGAAGATAAGTTGTATAATGATCACTTCTTAGAGCTTGAAAAAGACAAAAAAAAAAGGATAGGTACTCCTTCATTTAGTGACTGGCGTAGTGTTGAGAAATTGGTTAAGTTTCTTGGAATGTTCTACCAATCAACTTTAGTAGTCTCGGGTTCAGCTACACTGAATTCATACAAGTGTTATGGGGAGATAGTGCACATAGCATCAAAGCTGAAAGGGCTTTGTACTGGTGCAGACTCAGGAATCATAATTAAAGCTCAAGAGATGTATGCTAAATTTGCAAAGTACTGGGATAGTTTGAACAATATCAACATGATGTTGGTTATTGTTACTGTATTTGATTCGAGGAAGAAGATGTAGTTTACCAATATGTGCTTTGATGAGTTGTATGGGGTTGGTAGTAGAACATCTAAGAGCTTGTATGAATCAGTTCTGAATATCCTGGGTGAATGTTCAAGGAGTACAGTGAGAGGTATAATCAGAGTTAGAATGCAAGTGGACAGAATTCACAGTCTCAACCTTCATCTCAAACAACCACTCAATCTTTTGAGGAGCATCAAGCAGATAAGCAAGCAGATATAATGGTAGATTCTTTTGATGATGAGATGTGGGATGGGTTCAACCCACTTGTGCAAAGGTACAACACTCTGCGTAAAGAGTGAGAGAAACAAATGAACTGGATACATATCTCAGAGAAAAGGTAGAGAATCCAACATTGATGAAGGGGATGAATTATGATGTGATCAACTGATGAAAGCTTAATAGTGGCAAATATCCAATGATGGTAGAGATGGCTAGAGATTTATTTGCTATGCAAGTTTCTTCAGTTGCATTCGAGAGTGCTTTTAGCTCTAGTGGAAGACTGATATAGCCATTCAGGAGCTGTTTAACCCACTACATGGTTGAGGTACTTATGTGTACAAAATAGTGGATGAAGTAGGACATCAAATTTGAAGAAAAGGTGCTTACAAATGCATAAATAATTGCTGATCATGAGAAAAGAAAAGGAGACCTCGGCTCCAAGTCTTGATAACAACCTGTCGGCTTCAAGGCATGGTGATGATCCATCGGCTCCAAGTACCTCCGAGTAGCCGTCGGCCTCAGCTTTA